>OY282560.1:278799315-278936834 GCA_958295665.1 Tipula vernalis | reverse complement strand
CGACTCATCAATCATAATAGAGGTTAATGTTTATTAGGAAGAATAATTCAGCAACAAAATATTGTAAATTAATTTTGAGATAAATTAGTTGTAACTTTTTGTATAAAGGGCTAAATATTAACTCAACTCCCTCAATATCAAGCCCTACACCAACATAGCTTGAACTAAATCTAAACCTTCAGCTCAATTCCACACGCAAGAGCCAACTCAATCCCGAAATGAACCCTCAACTCGACCTCAAATTTACCCCAAACCGAACTTCTCACTTAAATCCCACTCAATTTCAACTGAAATCCTATTCAACCCTTAAAGACCTCAAACCATAACTCAACTCTACCCCAAACTTAACGTCCAACTCAATCCTCTTATCAACGCGTCTCAAAAAACTACATTTGTGCATGTACTTAACTCAAAACAACTCAAGTTAACTTCTAACTAAACCCCAATACTACCCCACACCAAAATTCCGCAACACTACCCCACTCTCAATATTTTCTCACCTTTTTTCGCTACCTCACTATTATTGGCAAACCGGTTTATAATCCGGTGGTGTTTAAAACATATTTCATAAAAAGGGGGAATTCTTTCTGGGAACGAAAAAATGTTTCGTTCATATGCCAAAAACTAACTTCACCTACACTCACACCCATATTGTCAGCATATGTAGTGGAGTGTTACCGCTACCTAGTAACGTTTCCCGGTAGAGGCTAAGACCTTATTTTAAAATTGTTTCCTAATGAAGCCTGAATAAGTTAACAGATCTCTTGACGGTTTGATGATAGAGGAGCATATTATCTGCTAGGTGGTAGTCGTATCTTCGTCGATCTTTCCATCAACCTTCCAGAGCAGTATTGCTCTTCAGCTAGTAATGCTGCTTATGATTATATATTATTATATATCAACCATCGACGTCGACTACAAGGCCAAATCGCTTCGGACGTGGGATCAGAAGACTGTGATTTATTTTGAGCGGCTAAAACCTGATGAAACCGTAAATATAAAACGCTACCAACAACATATGATCATAATGATGATGATGATAGAATATGATAAAAGGCAACACAAAGTGATTTTGCTTTATGATAATGCACCATCATACAAAGCAAAACCGGTGAAGGAAACGTTGGAAGCACCTAATTGGGAAGTATTTCCACATGCGGCTTATTCGGCAGACTTGGCTCCATCCGATTATCACTTATTTGCATCGATGTGTCACGTGCTTGTTGAGGAGTACTTCACTTCCTACGAAAATGTACTAAAATGGGTCGATAACTGGTTTGCCTCACAAGAAGGACAGTTTTTTGGCGTGGTATCCACGCATTGACAAAAAGATGGGAAAAATGTATAACTAATAATGGGCAATAATTTGAATAATATACTCTTAACCATTAAATGGTTAAAAAAAATACCGGTTTCATATTTACACACCTGGGGCCCTATTCTCGAATTCCACATCCATTTTCCACATGTGGACATTTGTCAAAATTCATAAAAACGGTCGGAAATTGTAATTCGAGTATTCTTGAATTCGCTACTAATGGAATTTTTTCGGTACTAAGGTAATGTTTTCGAATGGGTATAAGCAGGTGAAAAAAAATTCCCCATATACGAAAATGTCAATAATTAGATTTGCGAAGAATAGGGTATTTTGTTGCATGTGGAATATACATAGGGAAGTACCAAGGGAATTTTGACAGAAGTTTGCATGTGGAAAATGGATGTGGAATTCGAGAAAGTCATTTTAACTTAATATTTTTAATTTTAATTTTAATTAAATTGGCCAACAGACTAATTATTCATATAACTTGTATTCATATGACTAATTATTCATATAACTCGCCTATTTTTGGTAATTTCTAGATGAGTTACAAGTTCTTGTTATACCAAAATTGCAGGTATAGCTACCTTATGCGACGCAATTATATTGTACACGCGTGCAGTAATTGGTTAAGCGAGTAAAAACAATTTTAGAAATTCAAATTAAAGAGGTAACAGACGTCTGTTACAACCTTATATCACTGGCATAAAATTCCATGTAATACAGACTGTAATAAATAAATAAAATAAATGACGACAGTTAATTATAATTTAAGAAATTTTTATTTTTATTATTTGCGTGACCGTGAAGCTTGCCCCTGATACATCTGTGGTTTTATGCAAAATATTACTTACGATTCGGTAAAGTAATGCTTCATGTTGAATATACATGTAATATTTATATACATACCTGAAATAAAAGAAAAAAAAAATTAATGTTTTGCAAAAGTTTTTAATTCACAAAAAACTACTGCACATAATTGAAATGGTCTATAGTGTTTTAATGTGTTCTCAATTAAGGCCGTTCGGTAGTGGAAAATGATTTAACACTATATTTAATTTGTGTTTTCCGTATGCAATCGCATACGTCACTTTATTTTATAAATAAATTTACACTAGGTTTTTTTTGGGCGTAACACATGGAGTTATATTTTATTATAATTACACAAATTTATGATTAATTAATTTTTTTTTATGTTTTATTATAATTATACAAATTATGATTAATTAATTTTTTCTATCTTCCAAGAACTGTTTCAGAAAACGCGTTGTTGATTTTACGAGAGAAAAATGCGAATGTCAAAATGGAGGTAGACGCGTAAGAAATTTTGTTTTTTTTTTCTGTTTTGGTTTTTATTGAGTTGGCGCTCTGCGCCGATGTTGTCGTATGGACAAAATGACTGTGTTTACTTGTGCGGTGAGGCAATGCGGCGCATAGTTGAGTTGGGTGTTGATTAGTCAAATGATTTGAATTATTCCCATTTTAGTCTGGTGCGTATAATTAATTAATTGTAGTGGTGAACAATTAATGCAATTATTATTGTGAGTCGCTACAGGACTCCCCCGCAAGTGAATATCCCTCCTTGAAAACTTTGGAATTATTCGGCAAAGTGCACGGCTTTGTGTTTTAGTATGCCTGATATTTGATCAGGTGAGTTAAGTATGCCGTATGCCGGTTTGATTCGGTCAATTGAAATGGTGTGATTTTTCCCATTAATTGAAACCGTGAATTGTTTGCGAAGGCGACGTATAACTTTGTATGGGCCTTCGTAAGGAGGAGATAAACCCATGCGAACCTTGTCTGTTCGAATGAAAACGTATTCGCAATTGTCCAGTGTTTTGGGGAGAAAAATATTATTTTGTTTTGTCGAACGAATTGAAGTTGGAACAAGGTTTTGCATGGTTTGTCGCAGTTGGTCGACGACTGTGTCTTGATTTGGTGATGGTAAAGAAGGATTCTCAACGATAATTTCACCGGGCAGTTTAATTGTTTGCCCGTAAACCATTTCGGCTGGTGAGCATTTCATATCTTCCTTTACTGTTGCTCGGATTCCAAGTAATATGATGGGAATTTCCGAGCTCCAATTAATTGTATTTCCCCGGGCCATGAGAGCAGCTTTGAGCTGTCGATGGAAGCGTTCGACCATGCCATTGGCTTTTGGATTGTAAGCCGTTGTACGTATCCGATGTGATCCAAGGAGTTTTGTTAACTCGGTAAAAAGCTTGGATTCAAATTGCGTTCCTTGGTCTGTGGTTATATTAAGAGGAACTCCGAATCGTGATACGTAATTATTAACGAATATTGTGGCAATGGTTGCTGCTGACATATTGGTCATGCAGTATGCTTCGGGCCAACGAGTGAAACGATCGACACAGGTGAGAAGGTATTGATATCCATTAGATGGAGGAAGTGGTCATACGATGTCTATATGGATGTGTTCGAATCGACCTGGTGGAATTTCGAATTATCCATGAGGTGAAATTGTATGTCGTTGAACTTTAGATTTTTGGCAGGATAAACAGGAGTTCGCCCACTGGGTTAGGTCCTTGGTTATACTGGGCCAAAAGTAACGAGCTGTGATCAATTTAGGAGTTGCACGGACCCCAGGATGTGAAATGTTGTGCAATGTGTCGAAAATGGTTCGACATAGCGGTTCTGCGATGTACGGGCGGTTATTTCCCGTAGAAATTTCGCAATAAACCTCGAGGCCAGGTAGTTTGAAAAGCTCAAGCTTGTATGAAGAACAAGTGCGACGTCCGGAACCAGAAAGTAAATTCTGAAGTTCTAAGTCAGCTTTTTGTGATTGAATAATTTTTTGATAATCGAAGTGAGTCTCGATTGCGGCCTGTTCGTTGTCTGTGGTTCGTGAAAGTGTGTCAGCGGCCACATTGTCACTGCCTTGCACATACTGGATATCCGTGGTGAATTGACTAATGTAATCCAAGTGTCTTGCCTGCCTTGGATTACGTTCAGTTTTAGACTGAATAGCTCTAGTCAGAGGTTTGTGGTCGGTATATATTGTGAAGTCCCGACCTTCTACAGAATATCTAAATTGTTTAACTGCTAGATAAATTGCAAGTAATTCCCTGTCGAATGCGGAATATTTCTTTTCGGCATCTGATAATTTCTTCGAAAAGAATCCCAGGGGTTCCCAATGCTCGTTATTGTATTGTTGGAACACTGATCCTACAGCAGTGTTTGATGCATCCGTTGTAATGCTGAGCTTTGAGTCGCTCATTGGATGCTTAAGCAGTGTGATTTTGGCCAATTCATTTTTAAGTGTTGCGAATGCATGTTGGCATTCATCTGGCCAAGAGAAGTTCTTGGGTGTCTTGGGCTATTTAGTTAAGTCTGCCAAGTGAATGTGAATAGGGGCCAAAATTTCAGCAAGTTTAGGTATAAATCGGTGGTAGTAATTGACCATACCGATGAAACGCTGAATGTGCTTGATTGTTTGCGGAGCTGGGAAGTCTGAGATTGCCTTGATTCGTTCGTCTGATGGGAGAATACCATCAGGCGTGATATTGTGGCTGAGGAAATCAAGTGTTGCTGCTCCAAATACGCATTTGGAGGTCTTGATGTGAACATCAAACTCCACTAACTTTTGGAATAGTTGTTCCAAGTGCAGTTTGTGTTGTTCCTCAGATTGAGATGCTACAAGAATGTCGTCTATATATACGAAGACGAAATCAAGGTCACGAACGACTTCGTTCATGAATCGCTGAAACGTTTGTGCGGCATTGCGTAGTTCAAATGGCATTCGTGTGAATTCGAATAGGCCAAATGGTGTAGTGATTGCCGTTTTATGAACGTCTTCAGGTGCGACGGGAATTAAGTGATAAGCTCTGACGAGATCAATCTTGGAGAATATTTTGCATCCATGTAAATACATGGAGAAGTTTTGAATGTGGGGTATCGGGTAACGATCAGGTGTTGTGACCGTATTAAGCCTGCGATAATCCCCACATGGTCTCCAATCTTGATCTTTCTTTTTTACTATGTGGAGCGGACATGAGACGGGAGATGACGATGTGCGACAAATCCCTAATTCCACCATGTGCTGGAATTCTGTAAGCGCTGCTTTATGACGCACTTGATCTAGTCGCCGTGGTCGTGATACTGGAAGGTGGCCTTCAGTGACTATATGATGAACCACGTTATGTTTCACTGGCAAGTTATAGTTTGGCTCGGCTGTTAAAGACGGAAAATGTTTTAGTAATTTACCGTAGCCGTTGTCGATCGTGAAATGTAGAGGCGTAGGAGTGGTGGTTTGCACCATGACGGCATTGATTGACAGCTGAGTCGCTGAATCAACCAGCCGTTTACGCTGGAGGTCGACAAGTAGGCCAAATTTTGCCAGGAAATCGGCTCCAATGATCGGACGATTCACATCAGCAATAATAAATGCATGTGTGAAGGTTCTTTTGAGTCCGATATTGACTTGGAGAAGTTTTGTTCCGTATGTATTGATAATGGAACCATTGGCAGCCGATAAGACTAGATCGTTTGATTTCATGTTAAAATAATTTTGTTTTGAAAATAATTTGACTGGAATGACCGAACGGTCAGCGCCAGTATCGACTAAGTAGGTGAGGTTATTTTGTTTGTCATAGACAAATAGTCGCTTTGATAGAGAATGGGTGTCGTGAGCATTTGACTCTACCCGGATTGTTGCAAGTTTTTTGAATTGTCAATTTGTTGCGCTTGCTGTGCCTTGTTGTAATTGCAAGGTGGTATACATTTCTTGGCACGTTTGCCGAATCTGAAATGATACCAGCATTTGTCGTACTGCCGACCAGCGCTAGTACTGTGATCACGGCTGCTAGACCGTGAATTAGATCGACCCCTTGATCTACCGCATTGATTTTTTAATACGCGGTTCACAGACTGTTCGAGTCGCGATAAGCGAGCTTCGACCGTGTTGTTTGCTTGGTTTAGTGGGGGGTCGATAACGGATATCGGTTTGTATCGGCCTTTGTGTAGAGGTCGATGGGGCAATAAACGCAGACACATTAGGTGTCATCGCCTCATACATGCGGTCGGCCATTTGCGCAATTTCGTCTAAAGGTACGTTTGGGGGTTGTGCCACCATTGGGATTTTTATAACTTCCGGTAAGTTTCTGACCCATAATGATCTTATGGTGTCTTCCAGGAATTTGTTGTTGGCTAGTGTCTTAATTTGTCGCAGCATGGACGATGGACGCCTGTCGCCTAACTGTTGGCCACTTAGCAGGATTTCTAGTTGTCGCTTGTGCGATGGTGCTAGCTTGTTTAAAAGTGTGCTTTTTATTGTGTTGTAGAAATCCTTTTCTGGTGGGTTTGCCAGTAGATCGTTTATTGTTTCTAGTGCCACTGGTGACAATGCTGCCAGAACATGAGTAGCTTTGGTTCTGTCGCCCGTTATGCCTTGCATTGTAAACATGAATTCGATTGAATTGGACCATGTTTGTGGGTTTTCTGTCCAAAACGGCTGTAATTTCAATCGCATAACTGCGGCTTGCTCTTGCGGGTCGACATTCATGTTCTCTTGTTCTTCAGCTGGTAGCCCGGTGGCTGGGTTTATCTTGGGTGGCATTTAGTCGATTAAAATTTATGGCCAATGTGGTAAATAGAGTGCGAGGGTCGGTCCGCAGCAACCTCAGTTTGAGCGGGTGTTGCCGGTTATTCGACTTTCTCGGCGGAGAGGATAGTATTTGAAATTTTATTTAAATTCAAGGGCGAGGAATGGTTACCTTGTATACTATCTTCTTCCGACTTGTGTGAACGAGACGAGATACCCCCGAATTGGGCGGTCCAGATTCCGACTCCTCAATTGGGGGGGCTCGTTGAAATTGTATGTATATATATATAATAAATTGTTACCGCGCGCGAATATATGTTGCGATTTTGTAGAATGAAAATATTTTCAAACTAAAAAAAAAAATTTTTTGTGGGTACGCCACACCGTTAATACTAATTCTAATCTATAATTCAATGTGAGGTATTCGCAATAGAAAAACAAACAAAACTAGAAGCAATACTAGCATTATTACCGGGTAAATTGAAATTTGGATTTTGTGTAATTAATGTGTGAGGTGTTTTTAATGCTACCGACAGTTTGATGAAGAGAAAAAAAATTAATTTTACAGGAAGAGAAAACAAATATGACTCAATAATTAATATAACCAATAGTGATAGTGGAATTTAGTAACAAAAATATTTTCGTTAAATATAAATAGTAAAAGTTAACAAATTTAGCAAATTGTTGTTAATTAAATTTGTGGAAATTAACGATTCATATTTAATTTATGAATAAAAAAAAAAAAACTATTTTGAAAAATATAGAAAAAAAAATATTTTGACTCAAGCTGATTTTCCTGTTGCGTTGTTCTCCGCTATAGTTGTTGCTCCTTGTTGTTGTTCTTTTCCCTCATTGAATATTTTGTAGGCTCCCGTTGCCTTTGGTTTGCTTGTATCGTAATAAAATAATTTCCCGTTAAAATGGTTAACGTCTTTATGTTTGTATTTGTTGGGCTCCCGTTGCCTTTTGTGTTGTTTGTACTTGATGGTGTGGTATGCACGTTATGACCTTGATATCTCGTACGATCTGTGCTTGGTACGTTGTACCAAGCGATCAATTTTAATGTATAAAATTCCGCGTTTTTTGTTTGCAGGTTACCCTTTTTGGTTTTAAATGATACAAAATATGCCAAATGAAATGTGGTTCCGAGATTATTCCTTATTTATTACGATTTTTCGTACGTATATTTCGATGGATGTGTTTCGCTGTTTTTCTACTCCGATTAATGTTTATGCGTTTCTATATTTACTTGTATGCCGTAAAAACGGACGTTGAAGGTCACCAGTTATAGTGTTTTAATGTGTTCTCACTTAAGGCCGTTCGGTAGTGGAAAATGATTTAACACTATATTTAATTTGTGTTTTCCGTATGCAATCGCATACGTCACTTTATTTTATAAATAAATTTACACTAGGTTTTTTTTGGGCGTAACACATGGGGTTATATTTTATTATAATTACACAAATTTATGATTAATTAATTTTTTCTATCTTCCAAGAACTGTTTCAGAAAACGCGTTGTTGATTTTACGAGAGAAAAATGCGAATGTCAAAATGGAGGTAGACGCGTAAGAAATTTTTTTTTTTTTTCTGTTTTGGTTTTTATTAAGTTGGCGCTCTGCGCCGATGTTGTCGTATGGACAAAATGACGTGTTTACTTGTGCGGTGAGGCAATGCGGCGCATAGTTGAGTTGGGTGTTGATTAGTCAAATGATTTGAATTATTCCCATTTTAGTCTGGTGCGTATAATTAATTAATTGTAGTGGTGAACAATTAATGCAATTATTATTGTGAGTCGCTACAGGTCATCTACATGAATGTGAAGTTTTCGACAAATAACAAACTATTTACACGTATTAGTGCACTGATATATAATAGGTCAATGTTGTTATTAGATAAAACGTCAAGGGAAAACTCTGAGACATTTATTAATGCACGCATTAATTTGGAAATACAAAATTTTGATATCTCTGGGATATAACTTTGCCAAAATGAGCGTACTTAGTGTATCTACAAATAGTATTAATTTAGTTAAAATATGACGCGAATTACTATTTGTTATAAGATGCGAAATATTCAAAATCCTTTGATAAATTTCCAAACCAGAAAAAATAATTGATGCCCTGAAATCATAAGGATTTAAGGCAACCGAAATATCAGTTAAGCTAACACGTAGAGGCAAAGTAACTATCAACATGTTTTTGTCGACCTTCGATACTGATGAAACCATCGGGCTAACTGCAGAGGATGTAGTGTTGCTATTGAACTGAAAACAAATAAAAACTACGAATGTGATTGGTAAAAATCCAAGTTTAATCAGAAAGCAAGCAATTAAGATGAACCAATCCGAAATAAATCGTACAGTGTCGGTCGGATGCTACTAATAGACAATTGCGTTAAGTGACTTATGCTCAAAATGACAATGTAAGTCAAACACTTAAATTGATTCTAAGCAAAGTCAATACGTTTGACGAACGTTTACAGCAACTCGAGTACATCGCTAAGAGAGTCATACCTAAACAGAAAAATGGCCAATGATTTTAGAATCTTACGTTGGAATGAAAATGGACTGATGCAACACAAACAAGAATTGCAAGTGGTCATGGACAAAGAAAAAATCGATGTATGAATGTCTCATCACGGAAACACATTTTACTAGACAATCAATCATTTAATTTAGAAATTATCGGATATATCACACCCTGGAAACACTGCAAAAAGAGGTAGCGCTGTTATAATTAGAAATAGTATTCATCACTATATGAATAGTTAAAACAGACGAAATACAAGCAACCGCTGTTAATGCCAAACCAAAAATAGTTCTATTTGTATTGCTAGTATCTACTGTCTACCGAAGCACTCATTGAAAGAAGAAGATTATCTCGATTTCTTCATTAAACTAGGAAAACGATTTGTACTTTGGCTCTAGGTAAATAACGACTAAAAGTAAGTAACTTCTGAAAGCTGTCAGGAAATGCAGTTGTGAAGCCCTATCAACCGGAATACTAACCTACTAGCCAACTGATCCAGATCTGATTGATTTCTTCATAATAAATTTCTTCAGAAGTGGATGAAAGCCAGATACTCTTAACATTAAGCCAAAAAATCATTCAAAAAAAAGAAACCTATTCCAAGTATATAATCAGAAGATTGGGAACCAATCAAAGATTGGGAATGCTTTAATTTATCCTTAGAAGGAAATATTTACTTAATGGTTCCTTTTAAGAATAATTAGAAAAAGAAGTTTACAAATTCCAATCACGAGGTTGATTTTTTGAGATTTATTGTCAAAATCATAACATCCTTATCTCGAATACTACTATATCATGAATATTTCTTGTTAACTGCATAGAAGCTTGAAACACAAACCAAATTGAAACACTCACATTCCTAAAAAAAATGTACACTTAGGAATTTCCAACCCAGTCATCCCGTTTGTTTGCTTAAATTTGTATTTTTAATAAATCGGAGGGTTTTGGAGCTACATTATTTTAAAAATTTTAAGAAATGTATACTGGATACTCAAAAAACAACTAAAATGGATACAATTTATTCAAAGTGAATACATTTTTTAAAAATTATTTATTTTGTTGAAATACCGAATCGAAATTTGAATTACATGCTGCTAGGGTTGAATTTATATCAACACTATGCATAATCGTAGCTAACTTCATTTTTTATGAAGTAAAATGTCATTTTATTGTTGTTGTTTTCCGTGCCGTGTATCGTGTTGTAAGTAAGTATCATAAAATAATTTGGCTACAATATTCATTACTAAAACTTTTTATTACAATTATTTAAGGTTTGTGGTGCGATCATTGGGCAAAAAAAACTGGCAAAGAAGCATCGAAAACTTCATGGTAAGTATGATTATTTGTTTAGATTATGTTACGCAAATTTTAAAATTGTTAATTTTTGCATTTAAACTAATATCTTGGTTTATTACTAAAGCTCCTCGTCATCTTCCATCACGATATCCTCCTCGATATAAATTAATACAGCTTAAATACTTAGAAAATAAGAGGGATGGAAGTTTTTTATCTATTTTATAGATCGACGGCAACTGTTCGTTAACTCGCTTCAATTTAATTTATTTAGCATGATTTCCACGTATAGGTGCAGTGTAAATCCAAACACTATTATTTATTTTGGTAAACTTTTTTATTTATTTTAAATTTATAATTAATATTTAATTTTGTAATTTGCTTCTTGCTCGAATCGATGTTAAAATAAGATTGACGATTCAAAATTGTTCGCTGTCATCACCAAAGATTTGCTATACAAAATACAAATAGAATAATTGATGGCAGGGTCATCTATGAATCAATATATTAATTCATTTTCTAAATATAGAACATAGAATTTACAGTGTATCTACCTGTCAAATTAAACAAAATAATTCATTGATTGAATGTAAACAAACAATGAAAATTGTTATGTTACCATTAAATTAATTTATAAACAAAGTTAAGTGTTATAATAATTAGGTAAGTATGTAAGTAGAATTTATATAATACAAATGGTTAATCACTAAATGGAGTTTGCAGGTATGGACTACAACAAAATATTGATGACGCCGGTGTATATTTGGATACTACACATCAGCTGTTGGTCAGATAAGTTTAAACAAATTTGTAGGTTTATTTGAATACGATTCTTTGATATGTTTTCTTTTTACTTTTAGATCTCGTCATTAATATTTACTGGAGTTGGATGATTCCCAACAGCAGCCAAACCAAAAAATCCAATAGAACTATCGGAATCAAGTACAGATAGTGATAAAGAAGTGGTTGCTATTTCCCGTCCCGATGTTTTGCTTGATGCATCATTTGCCCTTCACTTTAATGGATTTTCTACCAGATTTACTAAGAAAATGTTACCCTGATTCTAAGATAGCTCAAAATATAAAGTGCGGCAGAACGAAGGCGAATAACTTGGTTAAAGTTGTTTTGGGTGGAAAAGGACAGCAAAACGTGGCCATCACACTTAAAACGCAGAAATTTTGCTTAATCATCGATGAAACCGCGGATGTGAGTGCGGCAAAATCACTGGCATTGGTAGCTCGCGTTTTTGATCGATAAAAAGTTCACCAAGCGATAGGTTTTTTGGTCTTTTGAATCTAATAAAAAGTGACTCTTTCTCAAGCCATTTAAATTTATTGCGATACAGAATGTAATAGGCCTAGGATCGGATAACGCCGCAGTTATGTCTGGCCAATTTAACAGGGTTCAAGCGAGATTTAAGAAATTATTCCCGATCTTTTTTTTATAAATTTTGTTTGCCATTTGTTGCACTTATGTGGCAGCTATGCTTGTTACTATGCTAGGTTACCGTTTTCAGTGGAGCAACTAGTCCGAAATATTTTTAATTTTTTTGCCCATAGTTCTAATCGTTGCCATGAACTAAAAGATTTTGAGGAATATTTTGCACTTAGTAGTAGAAGTAATAGACAGATTGGATGGGATTGACCGAGATATGAGGCCAAAGCTGGAAGCAATTCAAGAAGACGAGGGAGGTAGAGACGGAGTGCGGGACTATAGGTTGCTGTTAACAGAGGCTGACCAAAAATTGGAGGAGAGATTCAGCGAGATGTTGGAGTAGGCGAGAAGTAGGTCAGAAGATACAGAAGTGGAATCGGAGGTGGTGTTAACTAAAAGGTTTGTGCCGATTGAGTTTAAGGAAGGTGCAAGAGTTGGAGGACATCGTGCGTACAAAGCAGGACCGCAGGAGAGATTTAAGGAGCCGATGAGGTGAGTGACTTACCCACCAATGGCATGGACCTGCCCGGTAAAATTAAGCAAAACGGATCCGGCGTTAATCGGCATCTCCGAGATATATACCTCCTAGTGGGATAGTAAGGGTTGCCTCATATGTGGAAGCATCCACAAAACCTATAGATATGGAGAGATGTTGCGTACTGGATTGAATGAAAGGTGGTACTTGGCGTTGAGGGAGGGTCTGTGCCTACATTGTTTATACCCACGGCATTCCTCCTTCACTTGTAAGGAAGTAGGGGCATGCTACCGATGTGGGACGAGGCACAATAGCATTCTGTGTTCCAAAAATCCGATGAACCAGAATTGAGAGCCACTTTGTATTGGGGGATGGTGAGGGGGATTAATTTGAAGAGAAATTCTTGTATTCAAATAATTTTTTAAGTGAAATAAAGTTTTTTTTCTTAGGGTTTAAATAATTTGTATAATGGAAGGTTGAGATTTAGTTTAATGGAAGTAGGTAAATGAAGAAGGAGTTATATACCCAAGTTGATCGAAATGATTTAGAAGATAAATCAGTACTGCACCAGAGGAGGGAAGAAGAAGTCTCTAATAATATCCCCGAAATTTTAATTCTAGGAATTTGTGAAATGGAGGATGACACACAATCAGAGTTTCAAGGTGAGGAGGTAGTAATGATTAGCGAAGGGAATGATCAGGGTTCCAACCCAAACTCAAACCAGGTCGAGGAAGAGCGGTTTTACTTTATTCGTGAGCAACGTATTGACTCATTGATCCGATTTTATGGTGAGACAGAGGATGAGAGCTGTTTTGGGATCCTAACGGAATCGGAATTGCGTATGCGCCAAGAGAGGTTACGGCGACATTTCACATTATTCGAAGATGTTGAAATGGCATATCGTCAGTGTAACATGCTGGTTACAAATCAGCTATACGATGATATGGAAAATCGATTTATGTCCACAATGGCTAGGATTCAGGACAAATTAAATATGCTTGGTGGGAATGAGACAAGTAGTGGAGTATCAACAATAGCTGATACTGAGAACCGTCTGCTAACTATTATAAAGGTAGAGACGATGCGGCCTCCAAAGCTCGGTTAATTTAGTGGAGAACAAGCTAACTGGCCGCCATTTCGTGATTTGTTTTTGGCCGAGGTGCATAATAAAAATTATGATCCGGTTACTAAACTCCTGTATCTACAGGAGGCGTGTGTGGGTAGAGCTGCCATTACATTGGGTCCGTGGCAACCCACAGGTAGTAATTATAAGGTGGCGTGGGAAATTTTAATGTAGACATACGACGACGGCTACCACGTTATTCATGGTATTCTGGGGAAGACGCATGCAGTTAAAAGACAAGAGCGGGAGAGTCATGATTCGCTGAGGTCGTGTTGGATGCATTGAATAGTGGTACTCGTCAATTGGAAAATATAGCTTCTCAAGCTCAGTTGTGGGATCAATTTTGGATTCATTATGACAAACAGCGTCTTCCCAAATTAACCCTAGATTCTTCACCCTGGAGGAATTTAAGCAGTTTTTAGAGGTCAAATCAAAGGGTCGTCGTGAGTTTGAAGAGAGTGAATTTGTAGGATCAGAGGATCGACGCCCTAATAAAGTCAGGGAGGAACAAAGAGACAACCAGGACAATTGTTATAAGCCATATAACCGATTCAATCGGTTATCGCAATACAACAATCAGCACTCTAATAGAGGGAGCTACTGGAATAACCACGAGTCAGCTCAGGAGAAGAGTGGGTCAAAATATTTTGTTGAATCATCACGTTGTATTATGAAAGATTGTACGTCAAGACACGAAATTGGGGAATGCGAGAAGTTTAGAAGTTTAAATTTACAGGATCGGAAAGCATTGGTGTATCAACGTAAGTTATGCTTATGATATCTGAAACCGGGGCATACTGCCACAGAGTGCCGGAGGGATGGTTGCACAAACTGCCCGAAATTTCTGCGAAAACATCACTTCCAACTGTGTTTTAAGGCAAGACATAATATCAATTCAGATAAGTCACCTGGGTCAGTACCTCAAGGAGAGGATCAATAGCAATTAAAGAGATGCAACACCTCAGAACAACAGATTCCATCAGTGTGCCGGATAGTCGACTTGTCACCAAACGCGATTTTACTGACAGCTCGTTTTCGATTGAAAATTGGTAATCAATTTTCACGGGAGTTCAGGTTAATCTGTGATTCAGGAGCTCAAACCAACGTAATAAATAATGAGTTTATAAAAGAATTTAAGTCAGGTCGATCTGCGGCCACCACGGTTATAAGGGGGATAGATGGCAAGTCGGCTCGAACAAAAGGTGAAGTACAGTTGAAATTATGGCACCACTGTTACGACAGGTTAATTATAAGAGACAAGTTTGTGATATTATTGGACGAGTTTCCGGACCATCCTCAAAGGTCATTTCAACCTGAGCAATTTTGTGAAATTTTAATAAAGGATTTAGCGGATCCATAGTATTATAACCCGGGAAGGATAGAGGCGATAATTGGCGTTGGGGTGTTAGCCAAACAAGGAAGGCATAAGACGAAATGCAGTTGGGTTATTGGCCCAAAATATATCATTTGGATGGATTATCTCGGAGGAAGGATTATTACAAGACCCTGGAGAAAATTTGAGTACAATAGGGGTGGTGATTAAGGACGAAGTTAGATTCCTGATTCAAAAACTGTGGGAGATAGACGAAATGGATGAGAAACTATTATCACCGGAAGACCAATTCTGTGAGGACAATTTCAAAAGCACAGTTGTAAAAACGGGCAATCGATACAGTGTTACAATACCACTGAAGCCTGATGTGGAGTTAGGAGAATCAAGCTATGGCATTACGTAGATTCTACTGTCAGGAAAACAAGTTTAAAAGGGACGTGGAGTATAGACATAAATATATCGAATTCATGACGGAATATGAAGAACTAGGCCATATGCAACGGGCGAGTGCGTTAAATCTGGGAGATTTATATAATTACATACCACACCACGCTGTTTCGGTGGAACATAAGTTTAGGGTTGTCTTTGATGGTTCAGCAAGAACAACCAATGGGAAATCGTTAAACGATGTACAATATACTGTACCACGCCTCCAGAGGGAGTTACTGGATATAGTGATGAATTTTCGCACTAGAAAAATAGCAATAACGGCGGATATATGCAAAATGTTCCGCCAAGTGGAGATTCAGCCAATTCATTGGAACTTGCAAAGAATTTTATGGAGGGCAAACTCGTATGAGCCAATTCAAGATTATTGGTTAACGGTGGTGACTTATGGGTTGGCATCATATCCATATCTGGCGATGAAAACATTAAATCAATGTGCCATCGACGGTGCAGGAGAGATGCCAACGGCATCTCGAGTAGTCCAAAACGACTTCTACATGGATGACATGGTAACGTCGGTTGAGTCGAAAAGCCAAGCAATCGAATTGAAGGCAGAAGTTATCAAACTACTTCGACAGGGAGGATTTGAATTGGACAAATGGAGGTCAAACTGTTTGGATATTATGCGATGTGAGTTGAGAGCAAAAGAAGTAGAGTTGCAAAACAGTACGAGTATCTTAGGCATTTTGTGGGATTTTAGGAAACGGTTTATTACTGGTGAAGCAGCTAGGATATTTGATCCGCAGGGATGGGTATCCCCGGTTACAGTGAGGACAAAGTCGTTCATCCAGGGGTTGTGGCGACAGGGCAGTAATTGGGATGAGCCGTTGTTGTTATCCTACAACAAGAATGGAAGGATTTTTACCATGAATTAAGAGGAATTAATGAAGTATGAATTCCTCGATGGCTAGATACATCAAAAGATCAGAAAATTCAAATTCATGTTTTCTCTGATGCATCAAAAAAGGCGTATGGGGTAGCAGTTTATATACGGGTGTGTATTGACAGGCAGTGTAATGCAAGACTGCTGTGTTCGAGAAGCAAAGTAGCCCCTATAAAATTAGTAACAATAACGAGATTAGAGCTATGTGCGGTTGCGCTCAGTTGTAAATTGATTCGGAAGGTAAAGAAGATAACGATGTTAGAGGGGGCCCCAATTCACATTTGGACAGATTCTGAAATAGTGTTACATTGGTTGAGGAAGCCAATTAATGAATTAAAACCATTTGTGGGAAACCGAGTTAATAGAATACTTAAGAAATTAATTTCGTTATATCAAATCAGAACAGAACCCCGCTGATTTAATATCTCGTGGGATAAAGGTGGAGAATCTATTGAGGAATAATTTATGGCGGAGAGGACCAGAGGTGCTGAGAGAAAGTATTGAGAAATGGCCAATATGGGCTTCTAACTTAGGCAACAAAGAAATTAAAATAGACGGAATGGAAGGAGCCATTAGTGAATTTGGGTAGTGTCTGGTTGACAACGGTTGAAAGTGACGATCAAGAGATAGAATAGATGGAGAAAAGATCATCATATGAATCTGTATGTCGTTTTTACTACAAGTCGAGTAAAAATGAATCTGATAATCCAATCGTAACCTTTGTGAAAGAATTAAATCATGCCACTATTAAACTATATCTTCGATACCTGTTGTAAAAGTGTAAACCATTACTGAATCAATTTTCCCAACTATTTGTACGTACACCCTTAATCTCGTATATTTTTATATAACAAAACAAAAAAAACTTTTGTAAAACATCAAACTCAGTTTCATCAGATACTAGTTACAACCAAAAGAAGAAAAAAAATCGAAGATTGATTTAAAATTATAACGAAACTAAAACTAAACTGTGTTATGTATACGAGTGCATAAGTTGTGTTATTTCGAAGTAATTCGATATCTGTACAAAAAGAATTTTCTTCTAATTTTCTTTTTCAACAAGATTTTCAATTTAAAACAATTAAGTTTTCAATGTTTTTTCTTTTTTTTAATTTTTAACAAAACTTAAAATGAAAATCTTGTTATACGTTTTGTTCGAAAATCGAAAAAGTTTATATTGTGTGTGTTGACAGTTAAAAATACATAGCAAAGTGTTTTCTTGTTTTGCTTATGTGATATTGTGATGTCCTTTTATCAGGTTTATAAATATACTTACATAGAGAGACAGTACTCTATATGAAAAGACAATAACATTAAGTTGATACGTTAGTACATATTATTTTGTATTGTATAGAGAGATAAACGAAGAATCTTATTAGTCACCTTTATGTATAAACATATAGCCAGAATAAAATGTATGTTCATTAAATCTTAAAGTAATTTAATTTCGAAGTTTAAATCATTTTTTTGTATTTTACTTTCAAAGATACATAAAATTTGGAAATTTACTCGCTGAATTTTATTGTTGGCCTCTCAAATTGAAGTATATAGTTGCCACAGTAACTTCAAAAGGAATAAAGTTTTCTTCTCTTTTGTATAAAATAGTCTAAAATATTTCATAATATTTTTGTAAAAAGCTTATTAAATTATTATGAATTTTCTTTTATTTCAAATGTTGTTACATTGTTACTCTTATTATTAATTTCCATGTTTTCGGTCTAAATAAGATTATTTATTTATGTTATATACAAATTTAAATAATTTAATTTTATCATCTTTCGTTTTAGCGTAATTGAAATGGAAGGCAAATTAATTTTGTTTTTTTATGTTTTGAAGTTAAAAATATTTTTCCAGTTTTTTTGCAAAAAATTGGGGACAAAAGATATAAAAACGGGGGGTGAATTGATTTATATTAATTAATTTTATTAGACATAAATTATATTTTTTAAGTACATTCTGTCCGAAAAGTACTGGGAATTGTTAATTTAAAATGACCGCGCTGAAGAGATTTAAAATTTTTTTTTAGATTAGTACAGACCAACAGACACCACTACGACACCCAATTTTTCGGACTCAAGGACCCCAAATATCTCAAGGTCGAAAAATAACATTAGATTTTTATTTATTTTTTAATTTTAATTTTTTTTTAATTTGTTTGGAAACATTTAGTTTAGTTGCAAATTTATTGCAACAATGTATATGTCTAAATATAAAATTAATTTCATTAATAACAATAAAAAATATATTTTTTGAGTAATTTGTCAATTGAACTATTTGTCACTAGAGTAAATTGCATTTTGATTTAATTTATAGTTAAACTATTTGCCACTAGAGTGGATTACATTATATAATTTTCTTAAATTTTAAAACCAAAAAAAATAAAAAATCATTGTACTTGCTGATGTCGAACAACAAAGTTGACCAGATAATAAAATTAAAATAACTAAACATAATAAAAATTACAGTTGTTTAAAATAAAATAAATTCTTGTTTTTTAATTTATGTCGTAGACATAAATTTGGTGCCGAAACCCGGGATTTTAATTCTTACTCAACATAATATATCGAGTGTTATTTCTAATACAAACATTATTCCGTGATTATAATTGGTATATTTAGTAGCTAAGCGTAGCTTGTGTATTATTTGTGTTAAAGTGTTTACCGTAAAACAATATACGAGTATTTACGTGTATATAAATGGTATAAATCGTATACCGCATTACAAAATACAGTACGGTAGAATTTTGTATTGTAGTACAGTGAAGTTAATTGGACAATACAGTGCAAGTAGTTGAATGTAAGAAGTGAAACATAAAGAAAAAAAAAAAAATTATATACTCGAAGATTTTCGTATCAAAATTATATGTTTGCATACCTATCAAGCTGTGCAAAGCTGTAAAGTGTAAATTACTGTAACTGTTGGAAATTACTATAAATTGCTGTAACGGCTGTAAATAGCTGTATTTATAGTGGTGAAAAAGCCGCGTGTGTACAAGGAAGCCATTTTGAGTATATACAACTAGAAAAGCTGCATCCACGCAACTGTTGCTGCATGTACAATTAATACAGATAAGTACTAACTTTATAAACAGTTTTCTTGCATTTCTTTATTTTATTACATTAATCTAAATTTGAGTTTTTTTGAAAAATTGAATGTCAATTTGTAATAAGGCAGTAATAATTGATTTCAAGGACGATTTCGTTGTTACAAACAAAAAAAACAACGCGGTTGTATTATAACGGTTAAATTATTATATATATTATCAATTCGGTTTATTTATTATTGTTGGTTGTCGTTGGTTGTGATAATTTATTTGCAGTATATAACAGGTGTAATTTTTTGCGAGAATATTCCACTTAACGGGTAAAATATTATTTGCGTTCTATTGTTTTGTGTCAGTGCAAAGTTTTCGGTACTTAGTGAAATATTATCAAGAGCGTTTTGTGATGGATCGGTCAATTAGAGTGCGAAACCGTATTATAAGTCAAATAGAGGCGATTTCGACTTTCTCGAAGCAAATTAAAGAAGACAACGGAAAATGCTATCCGACCTCGGCTCGAGGATTTAATCAAACTTCATGGGGATTTTAATGACATAGAATTGCAACTTGAAGAATTTGCTGAATATGAGGCTGTAACAACCAAGACGGATGCGGAGTATTATCAAGCTCGAACATTATTGGAAGACGCTTTGGTAAAACGTACGGGTGTAACATTTTCAAAGGCGAAAACTGGCATTGAACTAAATGAAACCTTAGAAACATTTATAGATCAGCAAAAGGCGTTTTACGAAACTCTTAATACTACATCGAGTGTAAAATTACCAAAGATCATGGTCGAGCCATTCAGCGGTGAATATAAGATGTGGCCTTCATTCAGAGACCTCTATGTCAATTCAATTCATAATCATCCAAGTTTGACGGGTTCACAGAAGTTGCAGCAATTGAAGAGTTTGCTACGTGGGGAAGCAGCAGGTTTGATTAGGCACATTACTACCACCGACCAGAACTACGCAGAAGCATGGCAGAAACTCGAATCTCGTTATAACAAACCGAAACCAATCGTGTCATCGCTTATTCAATCGTTTCTTGAACAAAAGCCCTGTAAGGTTACAAATTACGCAGATCTGCGTCGCCTATACGATCACTCGGACGAAATTATTCGTGCATTAAGAAGCATAGGGAAAGAAGAAGAATCACGTGACCCATGGCTCATTCACCTATTACTACAAAAGGTTGATAATGAAACAAGACAACTATGGGCAAGAGATTCAGTAGAAATCGCACATCCGACGTTTCTGAATTTCTTAACATTTTTGAATATTCGGTGTGATAGCCTGGAATCGTGTAACATTCAAGATAAGAAAATATATCCAACCCACGCAACAAAATCTTTCTTGATAGAAGAACCATCACAATCATCTCTGAATTTTATATGTTTATCTTGCAAAGGCGATCATTTATTATTCAGGTGCCCATCGTTTCGTAATAACACATTAGAGGCTCGACTTGCTTTGGTGAACGAGCAAGGTTTGTGTCATAACTGTTTCAGAAAAGGACACTACTCAACAAAATGTTTTTCTAAAAGTTCATGCTTGATTTGCCACAAAAGACATCATTCTCTATTACACCCAGAAACAACTGCAAATACTTATCATCCAACAACCACTCATGCATTATTTATTGAACAACCAAATCTGAAATCAACACAAAATCATTTACCAACCTTAAATCTTCAATCAACGTATAATCATCAATCAACCTCAAATCTTCAATCAACACACAATCAACAAACATTACCAAACCTGCAATCAACAATTAAACAGCCATCAACACAGGGTCAACATTTAACATTAACGAATGATCAATCGTCCAACGCATTTCCATTACCAGTTGTGACGAGTCAACAATCACACATTGAGCAAACGGCATCAGCACAAAATTATATATCATTAAGTAATAACTCTTACATAGCACAATCATCCAACTATATTCTATTACCCACTGCTCTAGTCAATGTAAAAGCACGCAGTGGTGAATTGGTACAAGCAAGAGTTCTTCTTGATTCAGGATCTCAATGCGCTTTTGTGACCGAATCATTGGTAACACGCCTAGGCCTACCCCGTCTTAAATCAAATATTCAGATTATCGGTCTAGCATCATCATCTGTCGGATCTACCAAAGGAAGAACAACATTAATTGTCCAATCACGCTATAACCCAACTTACACCATCAATATAACTTCTCAGATTATCAAAACAATATCATCTAACTTACCTGAGAATACACTTAGCCTGCAATCACACAATCAATTGAAAGAAATTGAACTCGCGGATTCGACGTTTAATCAAGCACGCCCTGTTGATATGTTAATAGGAGCAGAGCATTTCTTTAACATCGTGGGAAATCAAAGAATGCATATCCCAGGACTACCACCACTACATGAATCACAATTTGGATGGATAATAGCAGGTAGTATGGAATCAAATGTTAAAATCGATTGTAGCAATATACTGATGGGTAAATCAATGGAAGTATTACACGAGGATTTGAATGAACTATTGAAAAAATTTTGGGAGGTCGAGGAACCTCTAGTACAATCAACATTAAAAGAAACTGAAAGTTATTGCGAGAATTTCTACTCGACAACAACTGTATTATCCAAGAATAATCGGTTTAAATTAAGATTACCATTTTTATCTCCAAGATTGACCTTGGGAAATTCATACATTAATGCCAAATATCGTCTGCTGGCAATGGAAAGAAAATTTAAGAAAAACGAAGAGTTTCACAAGCAGTATGTCCAGTTTATGCAGGAGTACATTAAACTAAACCACATGGAACGGGTTGAATGGTCTGAACTTCCAACCGACGATGACAGTCGCTATTTTATACCACATCATGGAGTGTATAAGGACAGTAGTAGTACGACTAAGCTGCGTGTGGTGTTCGACGCATCTTCTAAAACATCCAAATCGGTTTCTCTAAATGATGTTTTACACGTTGAATCAAAAATTCAGACTGATTTGTTTCAAATCCTACTGCGCTTCCGAAGCCACCAGATCGTCTTTGTCGCAGATATAGAAAAGATGTACAGACAGATTATGATCGACGATGATGATTGCAACTACCAGTTAATATTGTGGCGTGATGATCCGTCAAAGGTGATCAATATTTATAAATTACGAACGGTCACTTACGGAATGAATTGTTCACCATTTCTAGCAATTCGAACACTGCATCAGATAGCTCTTGATAATGCTGATAAACATCCAAGCGCATCACAAGCCATCTTAAAGGATTTCTACATAGACGACCTGTTATCTGGTGCAGATTGTGAAGAAGCAGCAGTAAAATTGAAAGATGAGATTGTTTCACTACTCGAGCATCATGGTTTACATTTACGTAAATGGCGGTCAAATTCACAAAACTTACTTCAATCAGTTTCACAAAACGAATCTACCACGGATCATAAATTACTTGAGGAAGATCACGCCGCTGCAACGCTCGGAATCAAATGGAACGCTATCACGGACACGTTTTCATTCCAAACCAAACTAGCCGAAATCAATAAATGGACGAAACGTAAGATTCTGTCGGAAATATCTAAGATCTACGATCCATTGGGATGGCTTGCACCAACAGTCATACTTTTTAAAATTATGATACAAAAATTATGGGTTCTACAACTAGATTGGGACACTCCAGTGTTCTTAGAGTTAAATGATGAGTTCCAAGGCATATATAACGGGCTTACGTATTTAAATACAATCAACATTCAACGCTGTTATCATAAGTTTGAAAAATCAAAATTGAACAATATCCAGATTCATGCATTTTGTGACGCCTCGGAGAAGGCTTACGGTGCGGTTTTATACCTACGTGCCGTTGGGATTGATGGCAAGATAAGCACTCAAATTATTTGTTCGAAAAGTAAGGTTGCGCCCATTAAACAAATTTGTCTACCAAGACTAGAGTTATGCGGTGCTTATATTCTAACCAAACTTGTAAACTTTATCAAAGAAGTTTTATTCTATGAAGTGCCAGTCGAGGTGTTCGCGTGGTGCGATTCATTGATTGTTTTACATTGGCTAGCAGACATACCCAGGCGTTGGAAAACATTTATTGCGAATCGCACTTCATTTATTTTAGAAAGCATTCCATCGCAACAATGGCGCTACGTGCCTAGCAAACAGAACCCAGCGGATCTGATAACAAGAGGTGTGCATCCTGAACGACTGCAGCAAGCGAAATTATGGTGGTAGGGCCCTATGTGGCTCGAACAAGCTAGTTCTAACTGGCCATGCCACCCACTTCAATTGAAACCATTAAATCCTGCAATATTAGAATCAAAGACTAATGCGCTACATTGTTCCAGTTCGCCGTCACAACTATCTGTCATTGATAAATTAGTCACATCCTGTTCGTCGTTTCTGAAGGTCAAATGTTCATTGGTGTACGTATTACGATTTGGGCGAAGGTCAATTGGTAGCAACACAATACTACGTGGGGCGATACAACTTAACGAAATAATGTATGCTGAAAAAGTAATGTTTCGTGCCATTCAATCTGTTCACGAACGATAGAGCATCAATTATCTGAAATAAAAAATAAAACAAATTATTTACACATCACATATAATTTTATATACGTACTAACATTATTTATATATTAGTTATATACTTGCCACCAATCAGTAGTGTTGTTGTTACGTAAATCATTATATATAACCTGAAAATGAACTAGTATTATTAATTTTAAATTTTAAAGTAAATATTTTTTTGACCTATATAAATGTTGACCTATATAAATGTAAACAACTTACCGTTTTGAAATTATGTACAATTTGTTGACATTAATACTATTATTGTTAGTACACATCATTGGTTGCATACAGTAATTAAAAATAAGAAAATTAGTATAAGCATGTAACCATTTCTAAGTAGAAAAAATAGGACATATTTATTTTTTTGTCTATTGTTAATTTTTTAATATATATATTCATCAATTACCAATTTAGCAGCCATTACCATTTTTTCTGTAAACCAAAATTATCTACAATTATATTAACTTAAATATTGTTATTTAACGCAGAATTAAAAAGAATTTAGTACCTAAATTACCAGTGGTTTTGATTTATTTCAAATTATTATCGTGAAATACATATATTTGCAATATTTTTATATTCCAATTGGATTTTGATAACCTGCAACCGGATAGTACCAACAGTTTATTGAACCGCATTTTTTGAGATTCATCTTTGGATTGTGTTACCGAATTTCAGAAAACACAATCCAACGAATTCAGTAGTGAGATAGACCACCTTCGTAAGAATCTAGAAATCGGGTCGAAATCAAGATTGAAAACATTAAATATTTTCTTGGATGAAGATAATGTTCTCAGGGTAGGTGGAAGATTAAAAAATTCAAACTTGGAATATGCTTCTCAACATCCAGTTATCTTGCCGCGTGGACATCCCGTGAATTACTTGATCATTAAGGAAATACATCATTCGCTGTTACATGGTGGATTATCAATCGTTTTGAACACGATTCGTTTAAAATATTGGATGATTGATGCCCGGAAAAGTATCAAAAGCTATATCAAAAATTGCATCACTTGCGTAAGATTTCGGGCTGTGACAACCTATCCGAAAATGGGGGATTTGCCAGCTGAACGCGTTACACAACATCGGCCATTTCTAAACATTGGTTTAGATTATGCCGGTCCGATATATATTAGAACTAGTAAATTACGAAAAGCACCAGTTTCAAAGGCTTACATCGCGGTTTTCGTATGTTTAGCCGTAAAAGCCGTGCATTTAGAAGTGGTCAGCAGCATGGATACAGATTCTTTCATTGCTGCCTTACGTCGATTCATAGCTAGACGAGGGCTGCCAGCGCTCATTTGCTGTGATAATGGATCGAACTTCGTATCCGCTAATTCTTAACTCAAAATACTAAATAAACAATTATTACTGCAACAAAATTCTAAAGATGTTAATAATTTCTGCTTACAGAGACAAATTCAATTCCGGTTTAATCCTCCCAGCGGACCACATTTTGGAGGGTTGTGGGAATCCACCGTCAAATCGGCAAAGTTTCATTTGAAGAGAGTGATGAAGGATTCTAAGTTTACATTCGAAGAACTTCAAACGGTAACATCACAAATCGAAGCAATATTGAATTCGCGACCACTTTGCCGTATCCACGATAACACCGACGAACTGCAAGCATTAACGCCAGGACATTTTGTGATTGGTGAACCATTGGTGTGTCTTCCAGAACCAAGTTTAGCTGCCATACGAGACAACAAATTAAACATATGGCAAAATATTCAGAAGAGGGTCCAAGGATTTTGGAAATGTTGGCATATCGACTATTTAAGCACGTTGAATCAACGTACAAAATGGGATAAGAAAGGTCCAAAATTTAACATCGATGACATTGTAATATTGAAAGAGGACAACTTGCCTCCCACAAAATGGATGTTGGGTCGTATTATTGCGGTTTATCCAGGCAAAGATAGCATAATACGTGTGGTAAAATTAAAAACCAAGATACTAGACTAATCTATTAGTATTTCTGTTCCAAAGTAAAAGAATTAAATTTTGTTTGGTTTAGGCCAACCTCACTCGAATGAAGCCGCTGAAAAAAAAATTTTATATAAAATTAAAACAAAATAGCCACTCAAGGTCGGATCAGCTGAGCGATCCCGAACAAAACATCAATAATCTTAACATAAGGTAAATATAAAACTACAAAATTGAAAAAAAAAAAAAATGAATGGTAAAATCTTACACAACATGGGGGGGGGGACTACACAAGTAATTTAAATAAAAAATATGCAATTGGAATCCAACTTCCCATGCAGCCAATGTCTCCACGTCCGTCCGAAACCAGTCTAGAAACAAGGAGGTTATCGTAATAAACTAGCAATGCGGATAGTATGAACAACGAATTGACTTTTTGGCGTTGGTAGGCTACCAAGAATCCACTCAATGACCAGTTTTTCTGTAAACTATACTTTTTGAGACACTTGCAAAATAAATTCTCTAGCCCAAGGGAATGGACACTTCCGGTCGCCCGATTTACAGTAAAATTTACTAGAACCTCCTAATTTATGAAAAAAGCTTAAAGCTGAAGTTTCCAAAGGATATATTATATCATTTGGGCTGTATAGAGGACACACCGAATGACAGACTGACACCGAATGACAGACAGACATACACCATTTTTAAACTCACATTTTCGGACTCAGGGTACCTCAAAATAGATAAATCTCTAAGAATCTCAAGGTCCCAAATTTTCATGATTACTATACTTTATTTTACTTAGGTTGGTAAAAGAAAGTAAGAATCAATTAAAACCCGAGAAACAAACCCAAAAATCGTCATTTGCAATCCAATAATAAATGAAAACAAATCAATTTCTAATACGTAAGGTGACGGTGACACCTAGTAGTCCAGTAAATGACGGGTCGAACCTGAAAGTTACTAGTTGCCATTTTTATTTGCTAGTTGATGAATGGCATTCGGCACCCCCTTGAAAATGAGCCCGAGTTTGCGTAAAAATATTGAGCGGCAGGGGGAGAAAACGGCCCCCAAAGGAATCGGAAAATCGGTTTTCCGCGAATATCTTCCAAATATAGCAGTTAGAGATTTTTTGTTCAGTTCATCAGTTTCTTGCCTACAAAAACCGTATTTATTATTTTTCTCGAAAATTTGACCGTTTTCGAGATAAACGGGCCCAAGCGCACCCAGAATATTGAGTTTCTGTGTTGTATGCCGGAGAGCACAGTCCGTGCATTTACACATGAGCGGGCGGACAAATTATTCAATAACTTTGTTAAAAGTGCGAATTTTGTCATTATTCAAAGTTCTTCTGAAAGGGGAAATCTACCGCTACCATATCCGGTGATGCGGATACACTACCGGTCCATGCGAGCACAGTAGCATTTTGTTGGTTAATGTTTGGAGATATTAAATGCGTTGGATTTCTTTCATTATTTTGATAAATATTATAGTCAATTATAGAAAAAAAGAGTCTAGAATATTGAACAAATTTTGAGGTTTTTCGTTTAAATTAACTTACGTCACCAACCTAAAATATAGAAAGTGAAGATTCAAATCTTGTCAAATTGGAGCAAAAGGTGAGATTTGTTTATGTTGTTTTTATTCAAGAACATTTGTCTACAAGTAACAATTCTGACTCAAATCTTGGTCTACTTTTCTTGTTATAGAAAAATGGAGGCTAACTCCGCTACACCGGTGTGTTTCCTTTGTAAAGAAGATGTTTCTGGCGATGATGCCGTCACCGTAACTCGGGGCTTAGAAAATTTGATTATTGTTAGCAAGGAAAGGAAGGATAATCATCATTTATTTTTGGAAAAACAGTCATCTTTGCAAATGCACAAAGTGTGCAGGAGACGCTATATTCTCAAACGGAATGACAGTTTCCGCCACGATTTTGCCTCTGACGAGACCAAAAGATTTGACCATTTGAGCAGCCCCAAGAGGAAAAGGGAGCGCAGGCGTGATGGGTTTGATTTCAGGGGCAATTGTATGTTCTGTGGCTTTCCAGCTTCCGATGAACATAACAGAATAAAAAAACGTCCAGAGACAATTTTGTCGTAACTAAAAAAACAGAATTCCAGACACGGTTTATGACAGAAATCAAAACTTAAATCCAGGATGAAATCTGTAAAACATTATTGGATAAAATTTCAACAACGGATCTTGTGAGTGCCGAAGCAAGATACCACAAAAAATGTCAATCAAAGTTGTGGACGTCCCAAGGATGAACATATTCTGGTCCAAATGGGCAGAGTTTTGAATTATATTGAGGAAATTAAGATTAAAAAAAAACCGGCCCTTTTCAGCCACAACAACTTTCAACGTAGAAACAATATTTGGTTCGTCACCATATGTTGATTAGAAGTGTTGTATATAATAGCTACGATTTATTTCTTCCCAGGTTATCCTTCTATGATTCGTGCAACCCTGATTGCATGCTTGAAAGACGGATTCTGCAAGTACCGGATAGGTTTTTGTTCTGAGAATGGTAGTGGAACAATCATGTACTTCAAGGATAAAGAATATGAAGTTATGAGGGAAAAATGGAACCATAATGGACTTAACAGCGAGGATGAAGAGACGAAAATTCTCTTCCAAGCGGTAGCAATTATTCGGCGCCACATGCTGTCATTTCCCCGTAACAAGGCTATGAATCCTCCAAGTGACTGCCTCCTTGCCGAAGTGGATGATAGTGTCCCGGATAAGTTACAGTATTTAATTAATAAGATTGTTTTGACCGATAAAAACAAAGATCTCGCTTCTCTAAAACGAAAATGCACTAGCATCAGTCATGCAATAATGGTTACAGCTTGACCGAGGTTTTTCTTGTCACACTTGCAGCTCGGTTTGGGTGTAATGCTTTTCCGAAAATTTGGTTCTCGAAATTTAATCGATATCCTTTTTCAATTGGGAAATTGCGTGTCTTATTCGGAGGTGATGAAGTATGAAAATAGTATAATGTACGCTCAGCCCCCAAAAATCAAGAAAGGTTCCTTTGTCCAATTCATTTTTGACAATTGCGACTTTAACACAAATACGATTGACGGAAAAAATACCTTTCATGGAATGGGAGGAATTCTAGCTGTCACACCCGAAGATTGTTACGAGGCCAAGCAGCCCTTATTACGCGATATTGGCAATGTCGATAAGAAAGTCATCGATGAGCATAACATAAGCTTGAGAACTTATGACGGGGGCAAGGAGGTCGCCGCAGTCAAGATTGTCGCAGTCCTTGATATTCCGGATTTTGGTATTGCCAATATTGATAATGCGGATTTCTTGTGGATGTATGGTAGGGCTAAGGTTTTGGAAGACTTCAGGGTGGAACGGGTTCATGAGGAAACTAACCCAAAATATGCCGTATAAACGAAGTAAAGTTATCTGCTTGCCGTTTGTTAATCATCCGCCAAGTGGCAACGACACAATTTTCACCGCACCACCCTCGGCAGTATTGGGTTTATTATGTCCGGCAGTGGGTTAGAAGAAATGATGAGTATATGTTACGCTGCTGGAACGTCCAAGAAAATGCTCTACGGACACGCGTATCACCGTGCGATGCGAGCTCATTCAAATGTTTTTGCTGCTTTATGCGAACGGATATTTAACGAAATAGAATTTTCACCTAATGAGAAGATAGGCATGAAAGACAAGACTAAATGTATTCACGTTGTCGACGGGGGAATGTTGATACATCGGGTACCCTGGACGGGAAAGGAATTATTTGTTGAAATTTTCGGCAGATATTTAAAACATTTAAGAGATAATTATTCCCGGGAAGTCACAGTGGTTTTCGATGGCTATGAATGCATTCGCGATAGTACAAAAGGGTCAGAACGTTTGCGACGTGCAAACAACATGTCATGCCCTGACATAAGGTTCGAGCCTAACATGGTTTTACCATTTCCAAAAGAAAAGTTTTTGTCCAATAATAACAATAAAATTCGCTCCATTCAGTATTTGAAGGGTGTTCTGGAAGAGAATGGCATTTCCGTTAGACAAGCAGTAGACGATGCAGACTCATTGATCGTACATTCGGCGTTGCAGAAATTGCTGTCAACGGCCCGCCAGTTGTAGTAGTGGCAGAGGATATTGACATTCTTGTACTGATAACAGCCCTGACCCCAAAAGATCAAACAATTTATTTCTTGAAGCCAAGAAATTGTTTTCCACCAAGAGCTTGGATGCACGGCCCTTCGTTAGAGACAATATTTTATTTCTTTATACGATTTCGGGAAGCGATACAACTTCCTCTTTTTTCGGGAAAGGAAAAACGTCAATAGTCGACAAATTAGAGGGAAAGGTAACGAAGAACAGAGAAACGGAACTGGAAGCGGTCATTGAAAGTTTAAAAAACTACTGGCAAACTGTCATTGCGTCGATGTACAGTGATGATGATATACAAACACTAACAAAAATGAGATCCGAGATCTTCAAGCGATTCACCAGAGACAGAAACAGAAACCAAACCGCGCTCAAACTAGCAACCTTGCCACCCACACCTGAAGCTGCGAGGCAACACCTTTATCGAGTATATCTGCAAGTTCAGCAGTGGCCGAAACGAACTGTCACCAGAAAAATGGGGATGGAAACGTGTAGGGGGTAAACTCATGCCGGTCTAAACCACTAAAGAACCAGCGGTTCCGGAACTCTTAAAGATGATATTTTGTCAATGTAAGAAAGAATGTAAGGGAACATATTCATGCAAGAAAGCAGGGCTACCATGCTCATCTATTTGTGGTTCATGTGAGTCCCGCCAGTGTTCGAATTATAAAGACAGCTAAGATACGTTACTCGAAGAGGTAGAACTAGAGAAAACTCTAGAACCAGAAGGAGTTGTTGGCGAGGGCGACGTTGATGACCAAGAATTATTATTGGACTCTTGTGACGGGGGCTGGTGATTTACAGATTTATGTCATAATTTCAATGTATTTTTATATATTTTTCCATAATAAATGAAATTTAAAGAAACTTTATAACTCTTTATTCCAAAAACCTCGATCCGGATGGTTGCAAAAAAATTTGCAAAAATTTGCCGAGAATCTGCAAGAAATTGTTGTTGAGTATTATGGGTAAATATTCTTCACACTTTAGATATTTTTAGTTTTCGTTAGGAAAAACCAAATGAACTTCAATACTTTGCCACATGTGCAAAACTGATTGTCGCTAATTTCTGGCCAATTGGTGGGGTCCATCCTGCTGTGATTAATCTTATGGTCTGTTTTCCTAATAGGCATAGCTTGAGGCCTCATTTGCGAGAAAAACAAGACGCTCGGAAACATAAATATCCTTCAAAATTATATGGTTTACGGCGTTTCTCATTTATGGCCCCGAGGATTTTGCCAGTGGATAGCATGTGGTGGCGCCATCTACAATTGGTTTACATAGTCCTCAAATTTTGTAAAAAACTTGCACATTTCATGAGTCAAAATTTTGGATTTTTCAACCCCCAAAAATTATTAATGTTGCGAAAAAAGTCATACGGACCATTTTTGCAGAAAATTAACTGATCTTTAGTTTTTATCTGAACAAAAAATCTCTAACTGCCATATTTTGGGAGATATTCTCCCCCTGCCACACAATATTTTCACGCAAACTCGGGCTCATTTTCAAGAGAGTGCCAAATGCCACTCATCAACAAGCAAATAAAAGTGGCAACTAATAATCTATAGGTTGGCCTTTTTTTCCCCCATCATTTATTGGACTGTGTGTAATAGAAGAAGTTACAATAATAGCTCAATGTTTAACTGTACTAAAATGGAATTTTCCATAAAAATTGTTACGTAATGTTTCTACACTAGAAAAATCATGAGCATTCTAGAAGTTTGGTTTGTGTATATAAAAAGGCGAACGAAGTCGAATTAGATTAGTAATATTTGGTAAGCGAAAGTGTAAAGATTAAAAGGAATTAAAATGTGTTTTAGTGTAAAATAAAAAGTAAAAGTGATCAGTATAATTTGAGAATAATTTATATAAAGTGATTTTGTCAATTTTTATTGATAAACTGTGTTGTAACAAATTTTGTGAAATAAATTAATTCGTTGGAGATAAATTAAACTGATTTTGTATTATTCACAATCCAGTAATACGAACCTTGAGTGACAAGGCAAAAACGCAACAGTGAAATTACTGCTACAGTGACCCTTAGGTTGTAACAGAATAAGTTAAATTAATAGCTCAATGTTCTACTGTACTAAAATAGAATATTACATGATATAACTATTTTTAATGTCTCTGAACTATTCTTACTGGAAAAGTTATGAAATTTCTAGAAGTTTGGTTAGCGTTTATTAAAAGGCGAAAGAAGTCGTATTGGATTATTAGTACATATTTAGTGCGAAATAAAAATTATAAGTGATCAGTAAAATTGTGGGAATATTAAAATAAAGTCGTTTTTGTAAAAAATTGTGTTGTAATAATTCTGGTGTTAAATAAATAAATCGTTGCTGATAAATTGAATTGATTTTGCTTTATTCACAATCCAGTGATACGAACCTTGATTGACAAGGCAAAAACGTAACAATGCATATTCTTACGGTGACACCTAGGTGTAATAGAATAAGTTAAATTAATAGCTCAAAGTTTTACTGTACTAAAATGAAATTTTCCATGATACAACTGTTCTAAATTTTTCTACACTATTCTTACTCGAAGAGTCATGAACTGCTTTAAAAAGTGTTTTAGTGCGAAATAAAAATGCTAAGTGATTAGTAAAATTGTGGTAATATTAAAGTAAAGATATTTTGTGAATTATTTTGTTTTTATTCACAATCCTGTGATTCGAACCTTGATTGATAAGGGACAAATGTAACAATATTGTTACGTTTTCGCCTTGTCAATCAATCGCTGGATTATGAATAAAACAAAACAATTCAATTTATCACATTTATCATAAGATTTAATACAACACAATTTATTAACAAAAATTCACAAAATCACTTATTATAATTTTGTGCACAATTTTTATATACTCAAACCAAAACTCTAAGAAATTTCATGATTTTTCCAGTAAGAATAGCCTAGAAACGTTTAGAACAGTTTCATCATGGAAAATTTCATTTTAGTACAGTAAAACTTTGCGCTATTAATTTAATACCCTAGGTGTCACCATAACAATACCTCTCACCTAAGCCGGTTCGTCTCAAACAGGACCAAATCACCTTCTCTGTACAGGGCCAACCTCTCTAAATGCACCACCTTCGGTTTACTTGGATGTACCTTCCGTATCCGATAAACCAAGTCGTTCAACCTTGTGATGACAGTGTAACTTCCTTCCCATGCTGGTTGCAGCTTCGGTGGAAGCCCTGGTTATTTGCTCTTATGTCATATCGAGCTTTCATCCAGTCATTTGACATTCATATTTTCCACTGAACAAATTAATGAATCTCATTAAGTCCTTTTTTCATACGGTCTACGTAGCCCTGTCTACATAAAGCTACATAGAACAGCCCCAAAACTTTAAATCTCTCGGCGGTACTCGTAGATTAGCTCCAAATAAGGTTTAATCTGGTGTCATGCATTGCTGATCGATAGCCCATCAGAAACATTAGTATATGCTGATACCAGTTACCTTAGCTTTTCTCCACGACTTTTTCTAGGTATTCCTCCAATGTGCCATTGAATCTTTCCACCAGACCATCAGACTGTGGATGAAAAAGTTTTATTTATACCGAGCATCTGTTATATTTCTTCACTGCCGCACCTCGGTCACATCTTTGGCACCATTCTATCACCGACTGTCTACATCCTGCCCAGTAGAATCGTTGACGTTTCTTGGCTAGTGTTTTAATAATGCCTAGGTGTCCCTCACTTGCTCCTCCATGGAGCGTCGTCTTTATGCCTTGAATTTCTCTTTCTTAATAGTTTTTGTTTTAACCGAGAGATTTAGAGTCCTAATTGGTACACTATAGTTGCCATCTGGTTTAATTAGGGCTTTCTCAATTATAATTTACTTAGTTTCGCTCACCTCTTCGTTAGCTTCCACTACCCACAACTTGGGTAGCCCAGAACCTCCCTCCAATCTTCCCCACACGATCGTCTCCAAGTTCGGAGCAGCTTCTCGCGATGATCAATAATAATTCGCCTTGTAGTTGCTCCTGCATTGCTAGATTAAAGTGGCAGCTCGATGTTATCGCAAGTTAATACTCCTCGTCTAACATCCACTACGAAGCCATTTGCCCTTAAAAAGTCCATCCCCAAAATGACTTCATCCAAAATATCTGCAATCAGCACTTCTTGTTGGAAAAGTGTTCTTCTGATCCTTATTATTATGATCTTTCTCCCTTTTATTATTGCACTATCTCCAGTTGCCGTTTGTAAATCTGTGCTGTATCTTTACGGACAATCGTGAGATTTGCACCCGTATCAAGGATGATGATGCAATCCATGCCATCAATATCACCTTTAATCGTTAAGCTGTCACCAGCTTCTGCCTTTTTAAGCTTCTTGCTCGTTTTTTTCTCATTTCCCAGGAGTCGATTTTATGACACGCCCAATACCTAATTTTGCTGCTTCCGTCTCGGTATCTTGGTGCCGACCGCTCGCTGTTTATGCTGGTGTCATTTTTCACTCGGCGCTCGTCAACACACAAGCGATGGTTTCCGCGAAGGTTGCTTTAGGTGACAACATCATTGTCTTGCTTGTCTCTGGATCTCGAATACAGTCAATGAATGCGTTAATTTTAAGCCTTCCCATGTAATCGGCCGACGTTCTCTTATGTGCTGTTGCGATCCTTTTCTGGAATAGTTTGTAAAACCTCGATGCCGGAAGATGTTGTTCCGTCGAAGTTTGGTGGCTTTAACTTGATTGATTGAACGGTCTGTACCACTCGTCTGTTGTTTTATTTCGTGTTTAATTTCTTGGTTTGACTGGTTTATTGTCTCCAACTGTCGATCGTCTTGTTGTTTTACTACACCCGTTTGTTTCATTATTTGGTTCATGGCAGCCATCGACTGCGACAAATCGTAATTTCCTGAAAGGTTCTTGTGTCTTTCCACCAACGGTTGTAATCCTCTGTTTTCTGCTCTATGCTTTCCGTAACCGTTATTTTCTTTCCAAGTCATGATGATCCGCGTCTACTCCTTCTTTCTCCATGGTATCACGTAGTCACGTAGTCAACTTTTATTTGAAGAAATCACACCAAATTACACTTTTAATTTTGCACTTTCCTTCCTCCCTTCCTTCCGCTGGCGTTACATCTTATGTAGGGATTTGGCCGGCTCAACGATGTTCCTCCTAATCGTTCGATTCGCCGCAATAGAACGCCGGACACGATGAACGAGTGTGTTTAAGTCCCTTTCAACGTTATCCATCCATCGGGTAGGTGGTCTCCCACGAGGTCACTTTGCATTTCGATAATAAAAAATTCGAGGAATAGAAATTGCAAAGTAAACTTAAAATTTTGCAAAATATTTGTACTTTTCACTTATCCTTGCATTTATCACTTGAATATTGTTAACTTCTGTCAAAATTTATGAAATTTTAAAACTCGTGGTTTTTTGACCTTCAACATAACGAGTTATTGCCATAAATATTTTCAGGAGTTACTTTCTGTGAAGTTTAAATAACATATTGAAATGAATGCTTTCCGGTAAAATGGCAAACACTATACGGTAAATTACTTAAAGTATACGATTCTTCCGCTAGAAGCTTGAGCTGGAAATTGCTCGTCTTACTTTTTTCTTCTCAAGAAACCTGACCGGCCCACTTGAAGTATGCGAAGAATCTCGATTGCTTCAAAATAAGTCTGAAGTGAGAGAAAATTACCGACTTGTCGGTCGATATTTAAAAAGTATGCACGAATATATTAGTTCTACAAGACAAACGTCCTATACTTTGCGACATCCAATCATCGTACCCATGATTATATTGATCCACGATCATATTGACCACGGTTTGCTGAAAAAATATTTGTTAATTATCGGGCGTGTGTTCTTACTCGCCCGATTCGGATCGCACAGTAAATGAGCAAGCTCTCGCCGCAACTGAGTCAGCAACAAATCGAAAAATTATTTAGTTCTTCAAATTCATAACTCGTATTCTTTTTTATTATATCCTCATATATTATTTTGTTACCCACCACAATACTTAAATTTATTATTTTATAAAATCCCAAAAGAAATGACCCTTATGTGTTTTTTTTTATTTAGTCAATTATAAAATTTGCCACCGTTGAGATTTTTTTCTATTTAAATTTAAATCTGCTGTGTTTACAAATTTTTAACAATTTATTTAATTAAAGGTCCTCAACACGATACGCATACAAAGAATTTAATCAGTCTATCGTAAAGTTGTGTAAATAATACAAAATTTTGTGTTCTGGCGCCATAATATAATATAAAAGATCATTGTCTTAATACCACCCAACAATTCTATATATAGTTGCTGTTTAATATATGAACCATCCCAAGCAATTATCGAGGTATATATGGCTATGTACATACAGAGGGAAAGCGACAGACACATAATAACAACCAACAACCATTTTAAACTAATTAAATAAAAAAAAATTAACTGGAAATTCTTGATGTTTGAATAAATTTAATGTTATTAAATTATTTAATTTCTTTAACATTTATTTCATTTTGTTTTATAGACTATAATAAATAAACGATAAACTATAAGTTTTTTTTTTTAATGAATTCTTTCACTTTTTATATTTTTAATTAATTTAAATGGCTGTCAGTGTCGATTGATAAGGAATACAAAACTAAAAAAACATTTTGTAATTACGCTAAAAGTGTACTTCAGCTATCTATTTGTACTCTCTATATATACTACAGGTAGTTTATTTTTATTTTATTTTCTCTACATAAAACATGCATTAATTAAATTATTTGAATTTCTAAAAATACCAGCAATAAATAAAATATAATTTGAATAAAGGAAATAAGGGAAACAAGCTTAATAGAAATAAATGTGAAGACACTTAAAACGTTTTGTTTTGTCTTGATTGTAGAATGTAGACAATCTTAAATTGGCTAGAACATTAGCACTTCAAATTTTTGTTTCCCCTTTAATTGAAATGTTGCTAATTGAAAAATTGGATCATTATCTAGCTAGTTTCATAAATAATTCGTAATTTGCAATTTTGTTTTTGTATTTGTTCCTAAATTGTACAAATTAGCAAGCATTACACGGATCAATATTAATGTCAATACTTGTTAAAATGACATTAATATTGATCGTGTAAAGTGATGAATTGAATCCAGACCTTACGATTTCAAGACATAAGTACTGGAGTGTGGTGTGGATACTGACAGTAATAATGACCGTGTATATGTAGTTTATGTCATTACTGCTGTGTTATCATTACTTTTTTAATTTGTCGGCATTAAATGAATAAAATTATACGTACCTTTATGTAGCGATCTTTACACGATCAATATTAATGTCATTACTCCTTCATTAATTTTTAACATTACACGATCATTTTTAATATCGTTAATTGCATAATTACCGACAGAAGAATTAGGCTTAATGAAGAAGCGGAATTATTCAGATTTTACCCTGCTTATTTAACAATTGATTGATTGATTGATCAGAATGTACGACGAAGCCTAAAGCTAGACTCCCGGATAACGTCGGTCCCTTCGTACACCTTTTACACATAATCAGACCGAAGGAAAGGTAAGGCATGTTAGTATGAAAGACTTCACCCAGTTCCAGACACCTAGTCGATAGTTAGTATATTTTTTGTTAGTATAATTCGTTTATTTTTCTTTTTTCTTTTTTTTTTATTTTAATGACAAGCTGTTAGTCACAACACAAACATAATCTCCTAGTCAGCGTTTCCCATTGGTACCGCAAGTTTTCTGAAAAGCTGAAAGGAATCATTTTTTTTTCCATTGGCGGTTATGAGGGGCGGGCGAGATTTCGTTCCATCATCATGTTCCCATGCGGTCACACAAATTGCTTGACGTTCTTGTTGAATTTGTTGCGTCTCTTCTTTCTTATCTACTCGACCCCATCAAAATTATTTCCGAATTGGTGAGGAAAAATTCGATCGGTTGCTGGAAATGGTTACACATTTTCTTTGTTTTATTTACACATCCATACAGGAAAAATAAAGAATTTGATGATAAAAATGAATACTATATGTAATTATTATAAAATAAAATATATTTTACTAACCTCGGCCGTCTTTTAGGGGTTATTCGACCTTATCGATAAATTAAAGGGCATAAAAAACCCATGAAGTAGGTTGGTACATTTCGCCTACCCGATTCCCGATCTTTTCGATTCGATTGTACAATTTTCTTCAATTCTTTTCTGTACTTACAGCGAAGCGTATTTATTTTTCTTTTCACGATTCCATAACTTGGGAGAGTTTCGCTCAATTCTATGAAATCCCGAAGTATTTCACTATTTACAGTCGGTGACTCGCACTAATTTTCCCAGCAGGTGATTTGTCAGAGTCGGGAAAATCAGTACTTTAGTCATTTATATTAAAAAACAAGTACGCTGATAAGTCATGTTAGTAAGCCTATGGAGTACTAGATGCTAGGAGTTAAAGTAGGACGAGCAAAGAGAATTGAAAATAAGGGAATGATAATATGCTGCTATAGGTCACCATATTGAAATTTTTAACTGCCTTTGGTGAATGGTTAGAGTGATTGACGTTGTTGGGAGCCGGGAAGATAATGATTTTGGGATATTGCAATCTAGACTTGATAAAGAGAGCGGAAGAGTACTATGTGAATTGTCTTAAGGAACTTAAGGAATCGTTTGGTCTTAAATAGTTCGTACAGGAAATTACCAGAGTGACGGACATATCAAGAACGACAACTGATTTAGTATTTTCAAATAAAGAAGTGAATTGTATTGTTTTGGACACACCAAAAATCACACACCATGCGCGATGATACCATGCTTGTAATGATCAAGAAAGAGGGAGTAAATGGGAAAAAGCTGGTCAAAGGAAAGATAGATCTAAACGTTGTGGAAGAGAAACCTAAAAGGTTAGAAGGTGATATACGAGAAGCAACTAGGAACATTGAGGAGGAGTGTGGACAATTAAATTTATGGGTGGGAAAAGCGGTGGAAAAGGGAGCAGGGAAGCTTAAGAAAGTGGATATAGCTAGAAGTTGTTCATGGTTCAGCACTAGAGTCAAGCAGGTTAGGAAAGCAAGCGATGAGGCATATAAGAAGTTTAGGGTGATGAAGGAGAGAAAGGGGGAAGTGGGGGCTGAGGCTCAAAGGGAAGGAAACTGATTTATTAGTGTGTGAGATTTTATTATGAGAGAAACATTGATCAGTGCAGGGTTGACCCGCGAAAGATGTGGAATAGGCTAAAAAGAGTAATTGGATCTAAGGAATGGAGTGAAATAAATGGGGTGGATTTTGATGGAGTAATGGTGTATGAAAAGAAAGGCATTTGGAACAGGGGCCCTATTCTCGAATTTCACATCCATTTTCCACCTGCGGGCATCTGCCAAAATTCATCAAAACGTTCGGAAATTTTAATTCGTTATAAAACACATGGGGCATGGATATTTTCCTATATGGGGAATTTCTTCCACCTGCTTTTACCCATTCGGAAATATTCCCTTAGTACCAAAAAAAATCAATTTTTATGAATTTTGACAGATGTCCACATGTGGAAAATGGATGTGGAATTCGAGAATAGGGCCCGAGGTTAAACGGGAGATACTATAGATTATAAGGGAGATACCGGAAAAACAAGATAGTCTAGTGGATGAATTATATGATGGAGGAGTAATTGAGCATGTTGATAATATAGTTAAAGCGCTAAAATTGGCAGGATGTGAGGGTGTTAAACTGCAAACTGTTAAATGATCTAAGGGGTGTTTTAAGAGGATATGTGAGCCGCATAGTGAATATGTCTTTGGACTCTATAGTTGTTCCTACAAGCTGGAAAGTTTCATGTGTAGTGCCTGTATCTAAAGTTATGAATAGTTGTCGGATGTCGGACTATCGTCCTATAAATATTTTGTCAATCTTGGACAAGGTATTGGAGTCAATAATTTTGGATAACGGCATTCTACAGAAACAGAGATTCAGGTGGTGGTGGAGGATTGGAAAAGAGGGAGCGAGGATGGAAATGCGATTGTAGCAGCATTCCTTGATTTTAAAAGGGCATTTGAGACAATAGATAGGACAATATTACTAGAAAAATTGGACAAATATGGTGTGAGAGGCGAAGTGTTAAGCTGATTGGCGGGTTATTTAAGTAATAGAAAACAGTATGTAAAAATAAATGATATATGCTCCGATTCTGTAGATGTAAAGTTTGGAGTGCCACAAGGAAGTAAGCTGGGACCGTCGCTGTTTATACTATACATCAATGATATGCCGCAGATGTTAAATAGATGCAAAATTCACATGTTGGCGGATGATACAATGCTGTATTTGTCGGAAAATGATTTGGGCCAGATCATAAGTAGCATGAACGAAGAGTTAGCGGTAGTGGCAAAATGGCTTCGTATAAATAAGTTAATTCAAACAAAACAAAATGTCTGTATATAGGGAACAATGTAGTAAATGAAAATATTCTTTTACATAGATAATGCTGTGATAGGATGGGTAGTTAGTATAGTTAGTTAAGTATTTAGACATTATACTGGATAACAAGCTAAATTTTAAAGAGCATACTGGTTAGATTACAAAGAAGTTTGCAATGAACGGAGGTGTGTTAGCTAGGTATACGAATTTATTATCGGTAAAAGCGAAAAAGGTAGTTTATAACACTATTGTAATACCATATATCATCTGTTGCAGTACTTACTATACTTTTCATTATAAATAAATCTGAAGTACATAGATAAAGTGCCAGTTATCATAGATAGAGCATTAAGAATTATGTTAAATAGAGATAGATATGCCAGAATTGGTGATATGTTGCTGGAATTAGAATTGTTAACAGTGGAAAATACGCTGTATATGAACGTAATGACTCTTATTTTTAGGCTTGGTAAAAATTGGTTACCACAATATTTGTGTCAGTTGTTGTGTAGGAGATAGGATACGCACATTCATGATACTAGGTATAAATATAAATTTTATTTAGAGTTTAATAAACAATCAAGAAGTTAAAATTCAATATTTGACAAAGTATATCGATGTACAATAAGTTGCAGGAAAAGAAAATAAATAGTGGAAGCATGAAGGATTTTATGGCTGAACTTAAAAAAAAAAATAAAGCCCCAACACGCACCAGTAATGATGTCTCGAAATCAGAAAGTCCGGATTCGATCATTACCAAACAGCATTATTCATTCCATCGAGATACACGACCAATATTAATGTCATTATCAGAAAGTAATGACATTAATATTGACCGTCTAATAAATATTGCTTGGCTTATAGAAACAGGTGACATCACAGCTGAAAACTCCAAATCTTCAAAATTCCTTCCTGTAGCTAAATAACGTAAAGTTACCGGTAATCTTTTGCTTACGGGTAAAGTCTTCCTTCTGTTGGTGTCCTGCCTTATAAGGAATGATTTGATCATTCGCAGCAATTTATCAAGGGTTTATTTGTTCATTCGGAAATAATTCTTGAAATCATCTGCTTCTTTTAGACTAATGTCTTCTAAAATTTCAGTCCTTCATCCATCGTCGGCGTTTAATAGTTTTTTTTTTGTCGATAATGCTAAAATTATCGCAACACACACTTTTTGTTTCAGATCCATTTTAAATGTAAAACAGAAATTCACCCAAAAACGCTGTCTATAGCAGTGACACCATAATAATGATGTAATGATAATAATATTGATTTGTGTAATGCTTGCTATTGATAAAAATAATTTGAATGACAAAATAACTTTTTGGACTTTTGTTGGTCAGGTCAAAACAACTATCTTGGTATAGAACTTCTAAATTTATTTATTTATTTGATTCGAAATATAAGCTAATAAATAGAAAAACAATTAGCAGTTACTTGTTACTCTTAGTGTTGCGCGTGAAATGGAGGCTACGATTTGGTTAACTTTGGAATGAATCATTGGTAATAATTTACCACTCCGACGAATTGTTGAATTTTTCTGATGGATGTTGGCGACGATAATTCTTGAATGACCTCTACTCGTTAGAAGCTTCGATGTTTATTTAAAACTCTAGACCTCTGACCACATCATTTATGGAGCGGTGAAATGTTTGTGTCGCGTTCTTCGAAAGGCATCCGCGTAAACTCGAATAACCCAAAAGGAGTTGTGATAGCCATTTTAGCACATCTTCGGAGGCAACGGATATCAAATGAAATCATTTACAAGATCAATTTTGGAGAATATGGTGCTTCCACTGAGATCGAAAGTATGTGTGGCATCGGGTAACCACCAGAAGTCCATATTTAGTGTACTGCCATATGTGTGGATAATAGAACCATTTACAGCGGACAATACAAGCTTAGGGTCCGATTTAAGTGTACTTCCTATGATATTTTTATAAGGGAAAACTGATACATCCGCACCAGTGTCCTCGAGAAAAATTATTTTATTTCCGATATCTCTTATGTAAAGGTCTTATGTAAAGGATTAGGAAGGAGCCAATCACTCGCGGCGGCTACAATCGGAATTTTTTTTTCTCGTTTTGAATTTGTTTCTTGGGGTAAGGTAGTATTTTATACCTGTGAAGAACATAGCAAAAAAAAACAAGTTTCTCGTATATGTATACGTATTTATATGTGGTGGTAAAACAAATTATACGCCTGAATGTGGCTAAAGCAATTATTCACTAGATTTTAATGCAATTCAGTGACGATTTTTGTTCAATAAATACACTTGATGTAAAAATTATTAAATGGCCGGTCTCTGGGGTCGGCCGTATAAATAAAAAGCATGTTTTGCATCAAATGTTGTACGACTTTCCGCCGACGACATTTGTTCAACAAAAATCAAAAGTCCCAAAGTCAAATGATTTTTCTCAAATGTTCGTTACTTCGTTAGTATGCAAATGCAATAAGGCCGACTCCAAGTACCGGCCATTTGATAATTTTTACATCAAGTAGGTACTTGCGACGAACATTCGAGAAAAATCATTTGACATTGGGACTTTTGATTTTTGTTGAATAAATGTAGTAACTGCCTTCGTTTGTTCGACGATACAAAAATCACCTAAATGTGTACTATTTAGTTAACTCACATTACTACATTTATGTTATTTGTTAAGAACTTCACTTCGGTAGTATTTTTATTATTTTTACGGTTTTGGACGCAGGGTAGGTAACATTTTCATGTGTCATTGCCAAACTTGCGAATGAAATAACAATTTCCTTTGTCATTAATGAAACGACGTTTACTGTTACTTCAATGTCTCGATCGCGAATACCGTCAAAGTTCGTCCGCGATTCACTTGCTGGGTTAACATACCCTTGATGCGTGCAAGTTTTGCTTCTACTTGTTCGTTTTAGTTTGTAAGTTTTGTAAGTTGTATTTATTGTACAGATGCATGACTGGTTGATGGTCTATTGAAATACGACACACGAGTGCTTGTTGCTTCGAAGATCCGGTCAATAATTGGAAGTAACTCGTCGATAGGCTTTTCACCTGTTGCTTGAATAGAAACATACAAGATCCTATGCATTTTTTATCAATAGAGGTACCCTCCAAGTTTACCATTGACTAATACAACTCACTTAGCTTTGGTCGTCAAAATCATACTAATGTCAAAACCGACTTCAGCTTTCTGTACTTCTCTTTTAACAGAGGATTAATAAGAAGCTCTGTTATTGCCTCACAAATATCTTTCGATAACGCTGAGACAAGATTGAGCAGGCTACAAAGTGAGGCTCGACTTAGGCAAACCATACACCGAGATTAAGAAACAAAAACGGAGGAATTTTCAATCGGGAAGAATTAACGTCATCATTTTGAGTATTCAGCTTTAATTCAGCTTTTTAATAGTTAGTGAATCGCTTTTTTTAGTTAATCATTTTTAATTTGTAAATTTAATTTCGGAAAATACGTTTATAGTGATAGCAGTTTAAATGGTGGAGATATAATTTTGCGAAAACGTACCGAACCGATAAATTTTCGAAATTAATGCCCGTCTTTTTAGAAACTATAAAAAAGACGGGGAGGATCGTAAAACAACTGTTCGCCTCCAAGGTAGGCTGCACACCGCTCAAGAGTTGTAAAAACGACACTATGATGTTTATGACGAAATTAGAAGCATCCAAGAAGTAAATCCAAATCTACCCTACTTTCAAGAGAGGAAGCAAGGTGAAATAGATTATGACTTTCTGCTGGATCATATTTATGATAAACTAACAAAAAAACAAACATCAACAGCTAACCAGGTTATTGTCCCGGAAAAACGGATAGAACTCACTGAAACACGTACTAAATAATAGGGAAGAACAACATATGTTAGATGACAACTTCACATTGTCATTGCTCAACGAAGCTGAACAAAATACTTTTGCAGCCAGGCGTATACAAGATAAAACTAAACAAATAAATGATTTCCACCAATTAGATGCCAATTCGGGGAAATTAATAAAAAATGCAATCATAAAAGTAAACCATATTAACAGCCTGACGCAATAGGCTCGATTATGTTTGGAACAAAATCGGGCTACTCCTTATTTAACCCAAAAACTTCAACCGTTAGAAACCAGGAGAAAACAGATGGATGTATTGTACTACCTGAAAAAAAACTTGTCGAAGTAGCAGAGGAACATCATGAGACTCCTTTCTTGTCAACACAATATGACATAATAACATATTGCAGCGGGCAATATATAGAATGAGCAGCATTTTTTGATAGATTCAGTAGATTTCTGCACGAAAACCAAACCTTTACTGATGTTTCTAAAATTAGCGAAACTGTTAAGCCATATAATAACAACTACGGTCAACTATTCGGATGCGTGACAAATAACAGTAAATCGGTTTAACAACAGGAGATTACTTGTCAGCAATCATGTCACGCTATTGAAAATTCCAAATCACAATTCTGAATCGGTAAATTAATAAAAACTCCTCACGACACAATAAGAAAGAATTTACATCCCATAAACAACTTGGGCGTCGATGTACTCTGAAGATTCCTCGGGAAATTCAATCATTAAGTGAATTCTTTGGGTTTCTAGAAAGTCTTTTCCAGTCTCTTGAAGCGTCGAACACAACCAAGAGCGCTCAACAAAGCAGAGCCGATTTCTTTGGCTGGAATCAAAATAGTGTGCATTGTTTGTGAGGCATCATGTGAAATAACAGCTGGTCCTACCCTCAAAAAGATTCCAGTTCTTGAAATATCTAAACTCATAGCAGCAAATAACCTGTTGTAAAGGAGACCTGCGCAGCATGCTTGGGGAAACATAATACATTATTATACACTAAGGAAGTAACAACAATGTCCACGAAGACTGCAACTCTTCACTCAACCCAGAACAACAATGAAGACAACAAAGTACCATTACTAGCTATGACTGTGATCAAAGCAACAAGTCGTATTGGATATTCAGCTTGGATATCCATGCAGATTCAGACTATGACACTCCTGCCTCTATCGATAAGATTCTAGTTAGAGATGGGTATTCCAAAAATTTTATTAGACGGAATGATTACAAAAACCACCGTATTAACCAGTAGCTCAGAAAAATGAATTAGGATGGATTCTTTTTGGTCTTGCGACATAATTACAACAAACTTCAAATAAGGTGTCGTTGGTAGTGGAAAATAATCTAGATCTAGAATTACGTAGCGGGGCTGCTCCAGGTGGAAAAAAGATTAGAACGGAATCATAATTAAACCAAGAATACCACAACTTCATTAACAGTTACATAGAACTGGGACATATGGCCCCAATAAATTCAGAAGATACCAAGCAATCAAATACAACAACCAAGGTCGGGGTGGTATTTAATGCATCGATGAAGATAACAAATTGCCTAAACTTTAACGATATTTAAATGGTGGACCCATCAATACAACATCGTCAATTTACAACCATTCATAGCGAGACGAATTCAAGTTCCAGGTTAACATGCTGTCATAGGAGCATTGCAAACAAAACGATCCCTTATATGAGAATAGCCAAAATACTCGACCCGCTAGGATGGTTTTCCACCATAATCATTAAAGGAAAACTATTATTTTAGCAGTCTTGGATAAGAGGGCTGTCATGGGACGAAGAGCTACCAGAAGATATGAAGAAAAGGTGGATCAATTATAAAACAACGTTTAATGAGCTGCAGAAGATAAGTTTGGTAATTAAGAGCTACTTGGATTTTGTGACGCGTCGGAATTAGCGGACGCTGCAGCTGTTTACTACAAAGTAATAATAGCAGGAAAAACCAAGGTGGCTCCAATATAGTATGTCAGAAACTGAGTCTTCCAAGATAACATTATTTATTAGCGAAATTACTGAGATAAGTTTCAGAGGCCGTGCACATTCCGAAAATTATGGTGCTAGTTTGGACTGACTCCACAATAGTTCTGGCCTGGCTACATAAGGACACCACAGTAAATGGAAAAGTTTCGTAGCAAATAAAATATGGCAGATTTACGCAATTTTTAGCCCTGTGCAGTTGGAACATATAAAATCAAAATATAATCCAGCTGACTGTGCCACTCGTGGTCTATATCCTAACAAACTGGCTAATTATAAATTATGGTTCAGGTTCAGATTGGCTTACAAGCAGTATTGAACCCATAATGAATAACGTGGTAGTACAGATTGATTTAGAGAAGAACTACCAAAGTATCATCTGTAGAATGAGTACAGAAACAAAAGATCCCTTAATGACAGATAAATTCTCTTTTTTCATAAAAACAATTCGAGTTTGGGCATATTGGTGCAATTTCTATTGGAAGTTCCACCACAAGATTGGAGAACGGAAGAGTTATCTAACAGTCGAAGAGTTAAAAAAGACAGATGATATCAAAAAATAAGCGAAAAGGGTCAAGGGTTTTACGAAGACAAGGATGATTGAAACTCTCAAATTTGAAATATAATGAAAAACACCCAGTCTGGGAACAAAGAAGTTCTCAGCATGGAGGCGTGAACTTAACGCTTCCTTTCATAAGGAAGCAATTTGGCATTCTCTAGGGTAAAAGAGCCACAAAACGACACATTTACCGATGTTAAAAATGTTTCAAATTCAATGCTAATTCAGCGACTTAACTTATGGGAATTGTACCATCTCCAAGGTTAACACCATCAATTGCTTTCACCCAAACAGGAATAGATTATGCCGATTCACTCAATCTTCGGATGTCTAAAGGTTGCGGAACCAATGATCAGAAAGAGTATATCGCGATTTTTTACTGTTTAACAACAAAGGGCATGGATATAGAACTAGTTAGCGATCTGACAACCCAAGGATTTCTCGCCGTCGTAAATGTCGCAAACTTATACAGCGATAACGCTAAAAATTGAAGCAAAATGTATCTACATAATATGCAACACCGCACGAAGTGAACAAAACAACAACATAAAGGGAAACCAAATAGTCCTTATGATTAGAGATGAAAACTTGCCACCAATGATGTGGATGTAAGTAAGAGTAATAGAAACCCGTCCGGGACATGATGAACTAACCAAAGCCGTCACTTTAAAAATTGAAAAGTTCAATTGCTAAAGTCAGTCCATTAGCAACACACTGTACCGAGAAGACAGATGATGAGGCGGTATCTAAAAATTCTGATGTGCCAATTTCATCTCAACGGAAAATTATTGAAACTTTCCAAAGAAGCACGAAGAAAATCGATGAATTCAGCTTCGATATATAATATGGCTTACGACACCATTGTACAGCGCTATACAGATGCGTTGTTAGCATCGCTATCTCAACGAGTTTGAAGGGAAGCTTACAAATATGAAGATGCAGTATAAATATCTGAAACTCTTCTGCCAAATGATCCCGATGTTTGCACTACCTTCATTCAAAAATTTGATCACCACATGGAAAACATTAGGAAAGCGAATCTAGTAATCCAGAATTTCAACAAAGAACAACGACGCCTTTAACGAGGGTTTGGGAAACTTATTTGGTATTTTGTTTGAGCGGGTTACCCAATATTATGAACAAATAATAGCAAACCTAGAAGATAAAAGCGAAACGCTAATAAATTTAGCACGGAATCAAACATAACAGTGAACTAACAAGACACTTAAATATTATGAACGATGACATTGAGATTTTGCAACACATATTATGTTATTCATACAACTGGTTCTAATCATTAAAAATGTGGAAGATAGCCAGAGAACCTTCATCGAAGTACTCACTCATGCGCATAATGGAATAATAAATTTACAGTTGATTCCTTCTTTGCAACTTACGAGCTTATTTACCGAGTAATTCCAATACCTTTCGAACAACATGCTCAACAATACATCGTCAACACTTCAGTGAGCAACTCTTAAGAATATTACTGACCCATGCCAGATTCGGACTTAAATCGGTGTGTTACTATCAACGCTAACATGTTAATATGTCACGTTGCTCCAATAATCGCAATCTGAGTCAAGTATGTGCGAAATGAATGTGTTCCAGCACAATAATGAACTTCATGTTAATTGGAATACTAAAATACATATTTAATTCTACCAACTATACGGAATGAAAAGTTTCTTAATCTTACATGTGGAAGGACAGTCACCTCAATCACACTAAAGGGTTGTGGAATATTTTCCATCGTTCATGGTTGCTTATTGAAGGACAAGTCCTTTTTTAAACCGGCTCCTTTCATGGAAGCTGTCCTAGTCTCGGAAAAGAAACTTTTCTTTATTCCCATTTTAATATGACCCGGATACCGATATCTAAGCTAGACACCAACCAGCTGCAGACACCAATTGAAGAACAACATAACAATCTTCACTGGAACGTTGATCCAAATCCATCATTACAATAAATCCTACATAAACCTTGCATACTATTATCTTGCTTAATGATTATCATATTATGGCAGAAAAACAAAGAAACCAACCACCAGGACCACTTTCCGTACCAAGAACAATACAAGGGGATAGGTAGAGGTCAAAACATAAGGTTTTTATTTTCATTCAGGCAACATAATAATATTACTACTATACACAGTCATAGTTGTTAACGTTTTTGGTTCCATTCAGTCCGTTGCTGAGGTATAACTAATCAATCAAAAGCCGGCGCAAATAAATCGGTATCTGTATTTGTATAACATTGGTCTTGTTGTGAAATGTTTAAAATGATTTTTTCTCTTTTAATTTTTTCTAAATAGACGTGCTGTCCCCACAACGGTCCATCAAAGTAAGAGATCAGCTCCAGTGGCGTAACTGGGTACCCGCAGCACCCACAGCCTATGGTAGCTGAAAATAGCTCAGATTAGGGCTCAACCATTTCTTCTCGGTTTTGACTCCATAGAAATAAAAATGGCTTTCGGTTTTGACAGATATTTGGATTTGGAAGAAATTTTGCTAAACTATAGTTCGAAATAAAAGCTTTCGACATCAAACGAGAACGATTTTGGTGTTTATTGGATTGATTTACTGGTATTATAAAACAAATCAAATCATTTTTTACAAATCAAATTAAGCCTTTAGCCAAACAAATTCAACTTTTACAAATCAAGTTTTGACTAGAAAAGGTTAAATTTGACTTGCCAACAGATACAATTTCTTTTGCAAAAGGTTAAATTTGATTTGAAAAAGGGAGGTTATAAAAATCTGCTGGTGTTAGTGTCTTGCGATATATCATTGTGATGTTCATAAACGTCAAGAAGAAACTGGAAAAATACATAAGCGCGACTATAAATAAATTCTTGTTTCCCTCAGTTGAGCCAAACCAGTCAGTCTCTATAATCAATTAGCGTTCGTTAAACTTATAGTTTCTCATTTAGCAGATCTGTTGATTACTAGTAAATGCTAAATAAAAATGAAATTTACAGCTTTACTTTGAAAAACCATTTTATTTAGGGTTTTTCTTAACTATTTTAGGGTTCTCCTGATTTTGGAAATTCTTGCTTCCCGATTTCATATCCGCTTGTCTCAAGTTTCATATTTTGATTACTTTTCTCGAGATTTTTGGAGTTTATAATGGAAATGAGATGGGTGATGTTTGAGACTTAATTGGAGATTTGGTGTTACGAAACAGTCAGGTTATTCGAGATTTTCGAGATTTTTCGAGGATTTTTAAGATTGTAGTAGGGTGTATTTGATAGTTCTATATTATGCGAGAATTTTATAGCCTATTCGAAAACTACGATTGTTCGATATTTAAAAAATTAGCCTTAACTTGCTTATTAGTATTAGTAACATTAAGCTGCTTGACCAATAATTCCATATTTACAAATATTTTCAGAATTTTTCAAAATTTTCGTGGGTTTTCTAGTTTACAATCTTTCCGATATTATTCATTAATATCCAGATTTTTCGGTATTATTGAAATTGTTCGAGATCAATTGACATTCATGGAATTCAGAGAGATTTTTCGAATTCGTCTGGGGTAATCGAGGTTTTTCCGCCGTTTATTTTAGGATTCTTAAGTTTTTGGACATTCCTAGGATTATTCGAGATTTTTAAAGATTTTCGAATTTATTCGAATTTTGTAAGGCAATTTTCTGCGCTTAGCTTTGAGTTGTAAGAACTTGCAGAGATACACATGTAAATCTAAATGGTGATATTAAAAAGATTTTTTGAACTTATGCCAAAGTGTCGATATTTCTCAGTTTTCCTGTAGATTTTTCGAAATTATTCAAGAATGTCCAGGTTATTGACTTACGGATAATTTGATATTGGAGAACTTCCAAGAATATTCAAGATATTTTGAAAATTCGACATTTTTGGGATTATTTCGAAATTCTTAATATTTTTCAAATTATATTCGAAGAATATTTAGAACTATTTAGAACTCGTCAACATAGGCATAGAGTTGCAAGATGTTTCGTTTTATTTGATGACATTCAAATCATCTACTTGAACGGTGGTTGATGGAAACACGTTTTGGATAAGGGATATTTACATTGAGAACAAATATTCTGATTTTGTTCCAAAAAATACCCTTTGTAATATCAATTTTCTGAGTAGAATGATGGGAGTTGAAAAGCTTCGATACGTGAAAGCTCAAATTCTTTACATTTCTTGCAAAAACTTAAATGATCCGTGCTCATAAAACATTTTAACGAAAGACAGAATTTATGGAAAGGCACACAAATTACCGAGAAAGTATAAATAAATTATCAAGATTAAAGCTCATTGAAAACAAATAGACTAAATGCTTCCCTAAATACCACCTTCTTTTATAAATCAAATTTGAAAGTCAAATGGTTTGGTTTGAAAAGCTCTTAATAATTTACATTGAGCACAAATATCCTAAATCCTACCCAAAATCCCGTCATCCGCTTCGATAATTAGAAAAGCTTCGTTAAGTGTAAGCTCTTAAAACTAAAGATCTTCACAATTTTTTGAAATACCTAATATATGCTCACAAAACATTTTATTAAAAACCTGAAATTATTAAAAAGCTAAAAAATGTTAAGTTCAAACCCAAAATGTATGAATTAATTGTCAAGCTTACAGCTTATTGAAAACAAATATCTGTGGTTTTTTTGAGAAACTAGTTAACTGAATTTTTGACGATTTTGAGTTATGAATGAAAATTACCCTAAAATTGTGAAAATTTTCAAATAACTTTTCCAAATTTTCCAAATTTCCCTTAATTTCCCAAAAAAAAATTATTGAAAGTGAATAAGTGCTACAAAAAAAAAATATTTTTATTAATTAAAATGATAAGTGTAGTTACTCGTACTACTATATTATTTAAATTTACATAAATTTTTTTTTAATGAACTTGTTATAAGAAGTTATATAGTTGCTATAAAACAAAAAATGTATTTTTTGAAACTCTTCCATTTCATTAAATATAAATAAGTTCAATTATCGACTTGTTATGAAATAAAAAAACGCCTAAATGATTCTAGCATTTTTAAATGTAGTTATAGTTATCAATTCGCATCGGATGTCTCAATCGATTGAATGTCTACATTTTTATGTATTATTGTTCGTATAAAATAATATTGTATTATAATTAAACATAATTTTCTTTAATAAACCGTAAGTTGCACATATTTCAAATATTATTTGTGATTTACAATAAAATTTTTGGGATATTATAAAAAAAAATTGTGTTCTTCATAACCCCACTTTTAAATTTTGTTTTATATATTTTAATAACACACATTTGTAATTTTTGTAAATATGTAGGAATGTCAGTAATAATAATATTATGGATACCATTTATGAATTATTTAGATCATCAGACGAAGATGATTGTATAATGATTGTAAAAACTCCACCGCTGATCGTGTGTGACTCAAATAATACGACCTATAATAATTCTCAATTGCTAGAAGCAGTTTGCAAAATTGAGCCGATTGAAACTGGTGAGAAAATATTAATTTAATTTTATGGCCATTATGTTGTTAAGTTATCGGTTTATTTTATTTTATATTTTTTTGTAGTGCAATTAAATAATGAAATAATGAAAGATTTGGATGAAACGCAAATAAGTGATTCTGACATTCTTGCAGCCGAGTGGAATATGGTGGTAAATAAAACATGCATTGATAACTCTAAAACTGGTATGTTAAATTTTTATTGGTTTGTTACAATTCCCGATTTATTTTATTGTATATTTTTTGTAGTTCAATCAAATTCTGAAACTGATGATCAATCAAACGCCGATGACATACACGAATCTGGGTCTAATGAGCTCGAGTACGAATCTGACAATCATACTGACGATTCAATATATGAATAAAATGAGTTCGTGGCTGAATCTGACGGTAAATCAGAATTATTTGAATGCGAAAATGAAATTGGAACTGGTGAAATCGCCAACTCTACAAGTGCTATGTTGCTTTATGCTATTTTGTTTTATAATGCTTTTAGTTAAGATACTCAAATTCAACGAGGTGGTAGTTACTTCTCACATTATTTGCATTAGTAATACATACAATCGAATGATATAATTTAGTAAACCAAATTCATTAATGAGTGATGACTTTTTTATTTTTTATTTATAGTTCAATCAAACTCAAAATCTGTGATGAATGAAACAAATCAAGATCACTCCAACAATAAAAATAAAGCAACCAAAATCAAGAAAAATTCTGGTTTATCATACGTGTCTAAGAGTGGAAAAATTATAAAAAAACGGAACTCGATACCACTAGAATATTGTAAGAAGCAATGTCGGTCAAAAGTTAGTATGGAATTGAGAGAAAAATGTTTCAATGAATACTGGAATTTGGGAACATACGCCAAACGCCTATCCTACGCGTCAAAAAAAATTAAAACTGACAAGAAAAGTCGACTCACGAATTTAAAATTCCCAAAGAAGCAAAGAAATTTTTCTTGTAAATATTTTATTATAGACAACGATCAAACTAATATCGATATTTGTAAACGTTGTTATATGAATATTTATGATGAATCATCTGGATTAATATCGACCATCATAAAGAAGAACTCAGCTGGTGTCATATAAAATCATTTCCAGCGTATGAGTCGCATTATGCAAGGGCGCATACGTCGAAGTTATATTTGGCTGAGGGCCTAAATTTATCTAAAATGTATGATCTTTACAAAGAAAAATATCAGAATTGTAAAGTATCATACACAAAATACAGAGAAATTTTTAAAACTCTAAATCTGAAATTTGAGAAACCCAGTTGGACAGGTGCTCGAAGTGTGACCGATTTGACATGCAAATTAAAATGGAGCAGTCACAGGATGGAAAAGAATCTTTGATTTCTCAAAGGAACACACACCATGAACATGCTGAAAAAGCATATAAAACAAAACGAGTTTATAAGGCCGATGAAGAAAAAACTGTACTTTGTGTGGATTTGCAGCAGTGTTTACCAATACCGTACCTAAAATGTTCTACGGCGTTTTATAAAAAAAAATTATGGACATTCAATCTTACGATTAGGAATTGCAGCGACAATACCACAGATTGCTTCATTTGGGATGAAACCATTAGCGGACGAGGTGCGAATCAAATCGCTTCTTGTATTTTCAAGTACCTCAGGAATTCCACAAGTAGTTTAAAATCACATACCGTAATTTTTAGTGATACATGCGCTGGGCAGAATCGTAACAGTATTGTTGCGACAAAGCTTCAGTATTTAATGACACTAGATCCAAAATTTAATGTATTGGAACATAAATTTCTAGAGCCTGGCCATATGCATCTTGATTGTGATAGTGACCACAGTGTCATCGAAAGAAAAAAAAAAGTCAAGTAATGCTCTCATATCTCATCCCCATGACTGGGCCCAATTATTTCGAACTTGTGGAAAAAAAAAATAAATTTAATATGTACCAAATGAACCTTGCGGATTTTTTAGATTTTGCCAAATTACAAAAGGTTGTTACGATGCGAGGCATCGTTGGTAGTTTAAATAAAACACCCATCCACATTTTCTTTAAAATTTCATAATCTCCATTTATTTGCCATTTCAAATTTTTTCTACATATTTTTTTTTGTTTCTTTTCTTTTTTTGCTTCACGCACAGTACTTCTATTTCGCGTACCGTAGTATCCATCAATGATAAAAAGAAAAAAAAAACACAATAAAAATACCATCTCCTGAAAAATTTTCATTCAAACCTCCAATATATTATCTGACTAATTGTAAATCCATGTAAATACATACTTCATGTTTTTTTTCTTGACCCATAATTTCTGAAACATAAACATAATGCGTGATTTACACGTTCCAACAATGTTTTCCAACTTTTTTTTTGTTGAGACTTAGAGCTACACGCAATAGAAACTATTTACATGCGATAAAAAGAGAAAAGTATACAACGAAAATGTCGGTCATGCTATAACTTTTTGGCGGTATAAAATCTATGATGTCGAATAGGGCGATAATACAACTTTATGTTTCAAAATTACAACTTTTCTGGCTAAAATAAAGCTTTTCGAAAGTAAACTTCCATTTTTAAACAAAAATTTATAAAAAAATACAACAAAAATGTCGGGCATGCTATAATTTTTTGGCGGTATAAAAACGACAATGTAATTTTTGACGAATGCCGCTGCGATACCACTTTATTTATCAAAATTACGACTTTTCTTGGCTAAAATGAAAACTGTTCGAACGTAAATTTTAATTTTTAAATAAAAATTTAAAAAAATAAAAATAAAGCGCTATAAAAATTTTAAAAAATCGCCATTTTTATGTGTTTGTTGTTGTTTGTTTCCATAAAATATACTCGGGTCGAGTATATTTTATAGTCAAAAAAAAAAATTTATGGAAACAAAGTTAAAAAAAAAAAGAAAAAAGTCCAATAAAATTTTGTTTGTTTATATATTTGTTCTTGTCTTTCAAATGAAATTCGCGATATACTAATCTCTTCATTTTTTGTTGGGAAACATTGTTGGAACGTGTAAATCACGCTTAAGCATAAAATTAACCCAAACTAATATAAATTAAAGTAAATACCAAACTTTTTGTACGTTTACCTGTCACAAATTCACAACCATAACAATAGCACCGATCACAACAAATAAAAACCAGCTGGTGGGTAATTCGTGCTTTTCTTTTTTTTTGTTGTTTATATATTTTAATAATTTTTTTTGTTATGTTGGCATGGTGTATGTTATTTTTGGTTGCGTGCACCATTCGTAGTTGTGGTGTCGGTATGTAGAGGCATGGTGATCGTCCAAACTACACACAGACAATAATCCTGTCAAATTGTTGTTGTACTCGTAAAAAATAAAAAAAGTATATAAGCGGATGACAACCGGTCATTCGCTCTTTTCTAATTTTGATCTTGATCAAACCACTTGTTACATGATTACAACTTACAAAGCGATAATCATTGTAACCACAAGGCGGAAAAACAACCAAAACCACCTGTGCGTGTAAAAAAATAAAAAAAAAAAAGGAAAACATAAAAAAATAAAACCAATGAAAGATATTGGCCATTATATTCACGAGAAATTAACGCCGTGTTATTAATATTCCGGATCATCAAACACCGGCTAGTTACCTGATAAATACATATATTGAAATCCTATTCGTGCAAGGTATAAACTGGGGTAAAATACTTCCGGTTATTACTACGGGGAAATAATCCGACGCATGGTTAACATTTCCGGATAGTCCTAAACCGGAATACCCACCAGCGGATAATCATCAATATACAATGAAAAATAAACCAAAAATAATAAACAGGAAGAACCAGGCGACGAACACCAAAATCACGACAACGCGGTTCATTGGGGTCAAGTACCTGCGCCGGGTAGCGGATTCAACTAGCAAGACGACGGATTCGGTATACGTTCACGAAAGTAAGTGGTGGAGGAACTCCTAGGTAGTGGCTTGGCGATTGAGCGCGGGCACAGATTGCGTGTGGCGCAAACCATTTTTTTTCTTTCATTTCAGGGGTCTTCAACGTTGAGCTCATCGTTCCCAGATCATTCTGCTATTTTTTTTTCTCGGAATTTTACACGGTGTTAAGTGGCTCAGTAGTACAGCCTACGGAAGGGATTTCGGTCCAAGTACTTGCTTGTGTGAACGTCTACATACCATCTTATAAATAAATCCAGATTGTATTAATTTACATACAAAATCACTAATTATAATAAAACTTTTATTTATAACGTGATTAAGAAATGAATATGTGTTGTTAATTGGTATAGTGTTACAATGTGAGTCAACGTGGGAATGTGCGTGACGGGTAGGTAAAGTGTTGTGTAAACTGAAGTCATTGCAGCAAAGTAATCCACGGATGGGCCTTCACCAATTCACCTACTCCCTCGGGACTGAGGATAGCCGGACCTAAAGCTGCAGGTGAAGGACTCCGTGGACAAAATTTCTGTGTGCGTGATGTGGAGGCGGTACGCACGGCGGACGATCCAGTTCTTCCATCATCCTCTACCAGTATGTTGTTCACGGCAACGTGCGACATGTAGGGGATGATTGGATCGGGGTTCTGCGATGACCAGGTGAGGACTCGTTCCTGAACTCGATTTACTTCTAGGAGTAGCGTGGGTAACCTAGTTACTGAAGTGAATCGGTGTTTTGGGATCGGGTTCAATATCTGTGGTATTGAACGACGTAAAAAAAATACAGGTATACAGATCCAGCATCCTCGTGAGTGGTACCAGTTTGTAGGAAGTTGCAGTTCTAAAAAAAAGCGATTCGAAGTAATTGAAATGGATGCTAAAATGAGAGATTTCAAAAGTTTCTCCAATGAAAAATTCATATTTCGGAAAATTGACTGCTTCAAAATAAAAGAGAATTGGAGAAATATTAAATGGTTGCGTTTTACCAAAAATTTCGGAAAAATCTTATATAAAAATTCCTTACACGTAGGGCTTGAATAAATCTGTGAACTTTTAAGTACAATTTTAAACAAATTATATCGCATAGCTTTATTTACCTAAATTTGTTTTAATTCACAGGACAACGAACTGTTTATGGAAATGTCTATATTAAAACGAGGTATCAACGCGATGAAAAGAGAAGATATTCCAAGAGTCAAACAACCAAATTTAATAATTTCAACAAAAAAAAAGGATTTGCTTGAGTTGTTAACATTTATTGAACCCCAATATCATAGCTTCTACCATTGGTTAGAAACAAAAAAAACCTAGTAGAAAACAAGGAAATTGATTTGATTGAAAACGAATCAATCGACGAAAATTAAGTAAAAATTATTTTTTTTTTGAATTTTATTAATTATTAATAATTAAAAACAATTAAATTTATTAGTTTATAAGAATGACTTAATTGGAATAATTAATAATTATTTTTTTTATATTGTTAAAATGGATTAAACACGAAATAAGAATCTAAAATGTACAATTACAAATTTGAAATATAGGCTTAAACGATATTAAACCGATTCAATCTAAATTCAACATTTTGAAAAAGGGCTTGATTATAAAATATCAATAATTTTGCAGTAAACCAAAACATAACTTAATACTCATTTACGAGTACATACACTGTCTCAAAAAATTGTCCGTACACCACTCGGTTAGAGAAACATTGATAAAAAAAACAATTACAAATCAAACCAAAAATTCAGTTTTTATTTTTTTAAAACTCAAATTACATTTAACAACCTGAAAATAATAATTATCATTATGTCAATTATTTTACTTTTACATTTGATATGATTTACTATTTAAACATCCTAAAACGATCTCAAATAATTGTCCGTACACTTGCACTTCTATGAAAACTAACACTAGCACATTAACAATTTATTATTTGACGTACATACTCCTATTTTCGACTAACGGTAAATTACGAAATTTTTTTATGTGTAAAAGTTAATTAGTCGAACTATTTTCAAGGTGAATGAAATATTGTCCAGTTAATTAAAAATGTGTGATTCTTATACCAAAAACAGTGTAGAAATTAAAAAATTGATCATTAAATTGGGAGTGAAGGTAAAAGTTTATAGAAAATTTCCAAAATAACTAATCGCCCGCGAGCTTCGATTCCATATATCATCCAGAACTCCCAAAAAAAACAAATCGCTAGAGATGGTTGCTGGGCGTGGTCGCAACCGAAAGCTGAACAAACGTCAAATACATCAAATAGAGAAGGAAATAAAACAGAATCGAAAGCTTAGTGCTCCAGCGATCGCTGCTAAAGTTTATAAACGCAAAAAATGGGCAATAAAACCTCAGACAATATGAAATATTTTGCATAAACAAGAGCATCGTCGACGTGCGACACGCAAGAAATGTATTTGCCGATAAAAAAAATATTAAAAGCGCTTGGAATATGCATTGGAATATATGAGTGAGCTCGAAGAGTTCTAGGAAAATGTTATTTCCTCGGACCAAAGTAAATTTAACGTTTTTGGTTCAGATGGGCGAGTTATGGTGTGGCATAAACCTAACATTGAACTTGAGTAAAACATGGTGGCGGAAGCATAATGGTTTGAGGAGCTTTTAGCTGAAGGGGATGTAGGAAATTTGACCTTCATTGACACCATAATGAATTGGTATAATTATTTGAAAATTTTGAAGGATAATTTGTTAATAAGTACTGAGAAAATGGAACATGGACAAGATTTTCGCTCCGTACATGACAATGACCCGAAGCATTCGTCAAAGCTAATCAAGGAATGGTTATTGTACAATGTAAAGTCAACACTTCCTCATCTTCCCCAGCCACCAGATCTCAACCCTATTGATAATTTATGCCATTATTTGGAGCGAAAGATCCGTGAACACTTAATTAGCAGTAAGGGATAATCAAAACGGGTCATTGTGGAGGTGTAGGCCAAAAATTCCCCCAGAAAGAATTTGGAAGTTGGCTTTCTCAATGAAAAGAAGGTTGTAAAGTGTCATTGCATGAATAGGTTACAACACCAAATATTATACCTAACTTTTTTACCAAATTCCCTTAACTTCTTCGAGCGTACGGACAATTATTTGAGATCGTGTTAGGCGGCTTAAATAGTAAATCATATAAAACGTAAAAGTAAATTAATTTGTATCATGATTATTATTATTTTCAGGTGATTAAATGTAATTTGAGTTTTAAAAAAATAAAAACTGAATTTTTGGTTTGATTTGTAATTGTTTTTTTTATCAATGTTTTTTTAACCGAGTGCTGTACGGACAATTTTTTGATACAGTGTATATCCTGTAAATCCAATTATCATATTGAATATTTCTAACCCAGTGTCAATAGTTGAATGTCTGTATGTTTTTTCACAAATTCAATTTATACTTAAAATCATCCTCCTGAAAAGTTATTAAAATAAAGTTAAGCCCTTTGTTTAGAAACTAAAACAAAATATTTATTAATAATCATTAGTTCACAGTTTACATATTAAAAACATTACCTTATATATTTGTGTTCAAAATAAACAAGAAATGTCAAATAATTTAGGTGGCGGATTTACAATCCGAAGTTATTTCTTGTCGTGCAGTTGGTAGTAAAACAATTTAAAGTATTCATTTAGGCGAATGTTATAAATTAAAGCGCCAAATGTTGTAAAGCGCCAAATAGATCAACTAAAATAAACTTTCGACAAAAAAACAAAAAGCTACTAGCAATGAGTTAGTTACACACCAGCAATCACAGAGTAATGATCAAGCAATAAAGCGTATTGAAGCCATTTTGTAAAAAAATTAAAATTGTAAAGTGTTGAAGTCATTTATAAAAAATAAAATAAAATATTATTATAACGTGGTGAAGTCATTATTTTTTTTTATTCATAATATACGGAAAGAGATATAAAAATTAATCGTGTTCCCTTTCATTCATTGTCTTATATCAAATTTGTATGAGCGGATATAAAAAAGCAGATAAAGATAATAAGAAGGGAATACGCAGCTAAACATTGGTCCTTCGAGCCGGATACGTTCCAGCAAGTCAGCTAAAGCACGAAAAAATCAAAATCAATTCGAAATTTCTAGAAGCAAAGGTATAACAGTACCAGTACCGTTAGTATCGAAAAACGCACCGACGTGAATCACCCAAGAAGTATTAGAAATATTAATAAAAGCAATTATACAAGTAATAATACTTATATAGTAATATTAAAGTAAGTGAAGTGCAGCAAAATGAGTGAATTAGAGTCGTTGAAAAAAATTCGGTCGGGTTTAAAGGGGACTATGACGCGGTTATTGACCTATGTAAGCGGGATTTCTAATACATCCGACGAACCCATAGAGCAATTGAAAGTGCGCGCCCAACGGGCTCAATCTACATTTGAGACATTTTTGGATATCGAAAAGCAAATTTTCAGATGTGACGCGCAAGAGGAGTCCAATCTCGCTGCATTTGAGGACAATTATTTCACTGTTATTGCGAGTTTAAATGGATGGATTCGCAAAAAGAGCATCACGGAAGCAATTAGTGTTGGAAATCATAATGACACCACATTAAATGCGACACAGTCAGCATCAATCGAAGTCAAACTGCCCAAAATTAATATTACGCCATTTACCGGAGCTTATAAAGACTGGCAGACATTTTTTGATTTATTTTCGGCGACGATTCACGACAAAGATTATTTAAGTTCTGCTCAAAAATTTCAGTATCTAAAAAGCTTGTTGAAGGGAGAAGCTGAGCGATTTCTGCGTAATACGAATATTACTGAAGCAAACTATAACGAAGCATTGCAGAAATTGATGCAACGATACGACAAGAAGCGGCATACTGTGAACATTGATTCCTTTTTGAAGCAACCAAATATAACAAGCGCAACGGCAGCCAACGTCAGATCTCTTCTAGAAACTTCTGATGAAGCAATTCGTGGGCTTAAGTATCTAGGGCCAAAAGCGGAAGCCAGAGATCCTTGGCTCATTTATGTGCTTTTAGGAAAATTGGATATTGAGACACAAACACTTTGGTCCCAACATGAAACTGCTGATAAAGATTTCCCGACGCTGGCAGAGTTTTTTAATTTTTTGGAGGTTAGAACTGATGCTTTAGAGACTATGAGCACATATATAGCAAATAAAAAGACCACAGCAGCCTCACATACATTGAAGCCACAGAAAACAAATTTATTTGCAACAACCGGCATTATTGTTTCGTGTCCACTATGCAAAAGCGATTCGCACAAACTCTTTGAATGCGATAAATTTAAAGCGAAAACTGTAGCAGAGCGCGAAATCGTCATAAAAGGGGAGAATAGATGCTTCAACTGCTTAAATTTTAATCACAGCGTCTACAACTGCAGGTCAAGAGCTAGATGCAGAGAGTATCATAAAAAGCACCACACACTTCTGCATGCTGAAGAGAAACTTCGCGAAAGCAGTTTAGCAGCTTCAAAACAAGCCTCGTCTAGTAGTTCCGCAACGGTAGCTTTGGTAAATGCTAACGACGCAACCCGTCTTGGGTTTTCATCGGAATCACAAGTGATTTTGCCTACAGCGATGGTCGAAGTAAAAGGGGGAGATGGAGACGTCATGTCATGCAGAGCTTTACTTGACTCATCGTCTCAAGAGTCATTTTTCACCGAAGATTGTGCGCAGAAGCTGGGCTTAAGGAGAACAAATGGGCGTCTAATTATGAAAGGTCTCGGTGACATGAAACTCGGTCAATCTCGGGGGAATATTCTCTTAGAGATTCTAGCAAATGACAACCAAACTCACAAATTAAAAATTGAAGCATATGTGGTTCCAAAAATTGCTGCAGAAATTCCATCAAAAGAATTCGATACGTCAGATTGGTATCAGTTGTCGGGATTGAAATTAGCTGACCCTAGGTTCAATCGTCATAGTACAATTGAGTTATTACTTGGAACAGAAGTATATTATGCAGTAACCGGTGGATCGCGAATTAATCTGAGAAATAATTTAATAGCAGAAGAGACAGCGTTTGGGTGGGTGATAGCAGGTCGGTGTTTGGAGCAGGAACAGCAATCAACTTCGTGTTTCAGTATCATGCTTGATATTGATGATAGCCTTCGTAAGTTGTGGGAAATCGAAGCAATACCAACGCGGTCAACGCTCTCGGAAGAGGAGATCAAATGTGAGCAGTGGTTCGCTCAATATACAGAGCGGAGTGCAAATGGACAATTCATATGCAGACTTCCCTTTCGCGATGAGCCGTCTAAACTTGGTTCGACCTTATCTAGCTAAAGCTAGCTACTATGAGGCAGAAAGCAATGGAAAGAAGATTCGAGCGCGATGCACAATTCAAAGAGCTCTATGTAGCATTCATGAACGAGTATGAAAAATTGGGTCACATGGTTCAGATTGTTCCAGACGACATTCATCGGTACTATTTACCTCATCATGGGGTATTGAAAGAAGCAAGTTCAACGACCAAGCTCCGAGTTGTATTCGACGCCTCAGCAAAATCGACGAGCGGATTAGCATTGAATAATATTTTATGCGTTGGGCCAGTAATACAGTCGTCACTTTTGGATATTTTACTTCGCTTTCGGCAGCACAAATTCGTGCTCACTGGGGATCTAGAGAAGATGTACCACCAAATTTGGATGGCTAATGAAGATTGCAAGGTACAAAATATTGTGTGGCGTTCTGATGTGTCGAAGCCTATGTGCCACTACCAGCTAAAGACGTTAACCTATGGCACTGCTCCAGCATCATTTATTGCGACACGTTGCCTCAAGGAATTATCTCAGCAAAACGTGAAATCATCGCCAGCAGCAGCAAGGGTAATCGATCGGGATATGTACGTCGATGATTTGATGACTGGAGCAGATTCCAAAGAGGAACTCATAAAGCTTAAAAATGAGATTATCAATATTTTGGCTCCAGCTAACTTTAACTTGAGAAAGTGGTCTAGCAACGATGCCCATATTAGAGCTATGCTATGCCCAAATGAACTCAGCCAAATAAAACCAATTGCGGAGTATCCCAATACCACAAAAATACTAAGTTTAGCATGGAATCCTCAAACTGACATGTTCTACTTTGTCGCGCAATTCGAAGCCCGCATTAAACATACAAAAAGGACATTACTTTCAGAAGCCAGTAAGACATTCGATCCTTTAGGCTGGCTGGCGCCAATGATCGTGAGGATCAAAATTCTATTTCAAACATTATGGATGCAAAAGATAGAATGGGACGACGAGCTGCCGCCCGATGTGCAACATAAATGGGAGGAAATTAGAGGTGATTTGCTGCAACTAAGTCACATTAAAATTCCACGATGGCTAGGAAGCAGTAGAAACGTGCAGCTGCATGGATTTTGTGACGCCAGTCAATGGGCGTATGCAGCCGCGGTCTATTGTCGCAGTGAGAGGGACGGCGTAATTGAGACGCACCTTATTGCATCCAAAACCAAGGTATCGCCGATAAAACAAATAAGCATCCCAAGGCTAGAGCTAAGCGGAGCGGTGCTTCTCTCAAAACTTATGCAAATCACAATGGCTGCCCTGGACTTGGAGATTGATCGAGAGGTTTGTTGGACGGATTCCAAAATCGTATTGGATTGGTTATCAGCACATCCGCGCAAATGGCCTGTCTTTGTTGCAAATCGCACCGCAGAGATATTAGACAATTTTCGCCGAGACCAATGGAGCCATGTTATGTCTGCCGACAACCCAGCTGATTGCGCATCGCGCGGAATTACTGCCGCTGAGTTGGCCAATCACAGTTTATGGTGGACGGGACCTGATTGGCTAAGAGCAGCAGAAAGCGATTGGCCTAAGCAAGAACAAAGCTATAATACAAACGAAGAGGTCAAAGCGGAAGCAACTGTATTCCATGTATCAATTGTCAACGAATTGATGGAGGACATAATCAATAAATTCTCCAGTTTCAGAAAAATGTCAAGAGTTCTAGCTATAATTCGTCGGTTTATATCAAACAGTAAAGCTAAAAAGCAGCAGTTAATGAGAGGTCAGATTCTACCAGCGGAAATAAAGGAAGCCGAAAACTTCATCTACAAATACGTGCAAGAAGTTCATTTTTCAACTGAAATTGAAAAACTAAAGAATCAGCTGCCTATATCAAAGCAAAGCATTTTGAAATCATTGAATCCATTCATGGACGAATTTGGAATAGTTCGCGTAGGCGGCAGAATCAGAAAGTCTTTAGCGCCATTCTGCACAAAACATCCTATCATTCTCCATAATAAGTCGCCCATAATAGTACCAATTATCAATGATTATCACTATCGGTACTATCACGCGGGCAACGGATTGATGCTAAGCCTATTGCGTCAACAATTGTGGATTATAAGAGCCAAAGACGTTATCAAAAGTACAATTCGCAAATGTGTACAATGCATCAAGCAACGACCAAGGTTGGAGACTCAAATAATGGCCGATCTCCCTGCGGAAAGAGTTCAATACAATCATGCCTTTACAAATGTTTCCGTGGATTATGCAGGTCCGTTTAAGGTCACGCCGGTACGTCGAAGAGGGCAGCAATCGTTAAAGGCATAGGTATGCATATTTGTGTGTCTCGGCACCCGCGCCGTGCATATAGAGTGTGTGGGCAATTTGACGACTGAAAGCTTCCTGGCTGCATTATCTCGGTTCACTGACCGGCGTGGATTATGCACGACCATTTATAGCGATAATGGCTCCAATTTCGTGGGAGCCTATCGACATTTAAGCGATCTTTTCGCATTTATCAATAAAAACAAAGCTAATATCTCGTTTGCTCTTTCCAGGAGAGAAATATCATGGCATTTCAACCCTCCAGGTGCTCCGCATATGAATGGATTAGCAGAAGCAGCAGTGAAATCCACTAAGACGCACATGAAAAGAGTAATTGGTGATACAATATTGAGTATTGAAGAATTCAGCACGTTGCTATCTGGAATAGAGAGCATACTAAATTCACGACCACTTTGTGCGGTTTCATCGGATGACATCGATTATCTAACACCAGCGCATTTTGTTCTTGGACGCGCATTACATACTCTACCTGACACTAATCCTGATGACTACAAATTATCACCAGTATCGCGATGGGATTTAATCAAAAAATTTCGGCATCATTTCTGGATCAGATGGCATCGAAATTATCTCATTACCCTACAAAAAAGAAACAAATGGAAAGAACAAAAAACGAATTTGGGTATTAACGATATCGTCATCCTGAAAAATGAAAATCTGGCATCAACAAATTGGGCATTGGGCAAAATCACTGAATTGCATCCGGGAAATGACGGCTGTGTACGAGTCGTGTCGATAAAAACATCAACTGGAATCATTAAGCGCCCGATCCATAAACTCTGTAAACTTCCAATCAATTGAATAATTCAACGGCGGCGGTATGTTTAGAAACTAAAACAAAATATTTATTAATAATCATTAGTTCACAGTTTACATATTAAAAACATTACCTTACATATTTGTGTTCAAAATAAACAAGAAATGTCAAATAATTTAGGTGGCGGATTTACAATCCGAAGTTATTTCTTCTCGTGCAGTTGGTAGTAAAACAATTTAAAGTATTCATTTAGGCGAATGTTATAAATTTAAGCGCCAAATGTTGTAAAGCGCCAAATAGATCAAATAAAATAAACTTTCGACAAACAAACAAAAAGCTACTAGCAATGAGTTAGTTACACACCAGCAATCACAGAGTAATGACCAAGCAATAAAGCGTATTGAAGCCATTTTGTAAAAAAATTAAAATTGTAAAGTGTTGAAGTCATTTATAAAAAATAAAATAAAATATTATTATAACGTGGTGAAGTCATTATTTGTTTTTATTCATAATATACCGAAAGAGATATAAAAATTAATCGTGTTCTCTTTCATTCATTGTCTTATATCAAATTTGTATGAGCGGATATAAAAAAGCAGATAAAGATAATAAGAAGAGAATACGCAGCTAAACACCCTTCTTCCATATAAGTCGAGACATAAACCAAAACATGTTATCTGATATATTTTCATTTTACAGCATAACAAAACTATTTTTATAAAATGTGTTTATGTAAATTGATTTCTGTCATCTTGTTAATTTGATAATACAAACAAAATAAATAAATGTTTCAAAATTATTAGAATTTACAGTCATTTTTGTTTTAAATGCGACTTCCCAAAAATAGTGTTTTTGCAGTTAACTAGTTTCTCAAAAAAACCACAGATTCTAAATTTATTACAAAATGCTACCTTCCTTTAAACGATAAAATTTCAGAATAAAAAGTAAATGATTTGGATTAAAATGCTTCGATTCGTGAAAGCTCATAAAACTAAAAGTTCAACATTTTTTTTGCAAATACATAACATAGTATGAAAAGTGAGCCTTAAACGTTAAGTTCAAACCCAAAAAGTATAAATTAATTATCAAGCTTAAAGCTCATTAAAAAGAAATATTATAAATTTTCATGCTCATTCAATTGTTTAACAAATCTTATGGATAATTCGTTATTTGAGAACTTTCAGGATACTTTGAAAATTCGACGTTTTTAAGATTATTTCAAAATTCTTGGTATTTTATCAAATTATGTTCGAAATTTGTGATGCTTTTATCAATAAATTTAGAAATCGTCGGAACATTGAGTTGCAAAATATTTCGTGCCGTCTTCTTTCAAAATCAGATACTTTTAATTAATGCGAGACTAGACAACAGGAAGAAATAAGTTTTTCACTAAAAGCTTTACTTGTTCATGACAAGTAGCATTTGCAGGGGCACAAAAAAATGTTGCTGCGAGAAGTGGGGGGGGGCGACATTTGTAGTTACGCCACTGATCAGCTCCATTTATTATGCCTGCGGTCAGCCTGGCCCCATTTCACGGACAGGAGGTTAAATACATTTTAAAACAATTTTGTTCCTTAATATTTAGAGAAATTCGATATCCCCTTCAACATAAAACTCTAAACTGGACATATTTACAGCAAAACAGTATTAGTTACAAATGAAACTTTAAAAGCAAAAAGCTAAATAACATATCCTTTTAATTTAAAATAATTGAATCGCATATATATGTATGTAGAATATATAGTAATGTAGATCAATTGTATATTGTTGTGTTTAATGAATTCATTTATTGTGGGTGTTTTTATACAACAAAACTAAATTTGATTTCAAATTTTATTTCCGATTTTTGGTATCATTTTGTTTGTATTGTTTTGCATATCGATATATATATATATATATATATATATGTATATATATTATTTGTTTAGCACATGACAAAATCATTACGTTATGGTTATGTTATGTAGATTATATGTCAAAGTATATGCTAAGTAAAATATGTAAATTTTTAATTAAATAAATGGAATTCAATTAAATCAAGTACTTTAGTTGTTACTCGTATATAGAAGTAGATAAACTCTACTTATAAAGTTACAATGTTTTGTAACGTAAGTAACATAGAGACAAATTTTTTTGTTAATTCCGCTCATATTCATTAATCTAACTATTGTATACTGAACGTATCAAAGTTTTTTTTTTACTATGTAGCTATTTTGTTAATGTGTTGAGAAAGAAGAAAGTTAAGCTTTTGTGATGTTAATTTTGTGCTTTTGTGATTTATTCATTCATAATAGCTAGAGTTTGATATACTAACAAGCGTAGTACAAAAAATAAAATTAAGCTTATGTAGCAAATATTTACTGTGCACATATGGATGTACATATATCATGAACTGAATAGAAAAACGCTAATGTATTCATTTTGTTTGTTATTCTCTGTTATCTCTGTACAGTTTTCAACGGGGGAATTAAGTTTCTGCAGAAAATTTATAGAAAACAAAAACTTTTGCTTCTTGTTTGTGATTTATTTATTTTGAATTTGTGCGTTGTCTAGATATGAGTATTGATTCAAATGTCGTTACGTTATGTGTTCAAATCGTAAAAATTGTTTATTATATTAAACCATTCGTAATAAAAAGAAATTCAAATGTGTAAATCGGTGCAAATTGTTACGACGTACTTAAAAAATGTAAATTGATTGCAATGATTAAACAAAAAAAAAAAAATCACCAAATTCAGTTTAAGATCCATATCAAATACAAAAATAAATCGAGCTATCTAAATGTTTATTTCAATCAACTCTGTAATTTGTTGAATAGACGCAAATAGGCGTTAATAAAAAAAGACAGCGTTAAAATCCCCAAAGAGAGGCAAAATCACAGACATGATGTTGTTTTCAACACAAATTACGTTTTTCCAATTTCCAAATCTGATTTGCATGATTCAATGTTACATTTGTATATATGTATGTACATAATATGTATCTAACACAGATCTTCTATTGCTCTACATCAAACTCGTAAACGATACTCATGTATTATTAAAATTAAATCGAATGACAGAGCATTAAATTTTTAAAGTCATTTCAATTCGGAAACAAATAATGTACATGTACCTGGGCAAAGTACCGATTGCTATCTTAACCTAAATAATAATGAAAATGATTTTTATTTTTCCATTCCATATTCAAAATTTCGTGTACATCTGGAGATAGATTATCTTTAGGTGAGGATACTAATTTAGGGATACGCATGTATATTTTAGATATTTTCTTTCAGATACACAGGTACAGTACTAAACTAAATACTTAAAAATGTTATTTTCCAAAATTTAAACAGTTTAGTTCAAGCAATGGAGATGGGAATTATATTTAATTGGAATTAATTGGAAAATAATGTTATTATTATGTTATAGAATGGAAGAGAATAAGGAAGTGGAAAGCCTTAGACCATTTACGCCAATGCTTCAGTATTGGGATCTTCTTCCCTTCTATATTGGGCTCGACAATGGAAGTGAGCGGTCTGATTATCAAAAAGTTGCTTGGCTTTAGCGGTTGTAAATCAGCTGGATCCGAAGAGAGTGTAGTGATTGGTCTGGAATTCAAGACAGCCTTTACCTGTTTCACGAGCGTGATTTGACGGCTGCCTCGTGGATGCCACCAAAGTTAGGTGCGCTAGGTGGTGCGAAATGTCATACAACCTTGTCTTAAGAGCATGAAATTTTTCACCTCGTCGATGTATTGTTGCGATTGAAACTGTTGATATAAAGCACCAATGAAAGAAGCTTTAATCGCGAAACAAATAAGTACAGCGATATATGTCTTTGTGGGTCCCTTCCCTCGTATTCGGTGATGCACGTAAATCGGCCACAATAGTCCAGGCGAGTATTATAAAATAGAAATGCAGCCGTTATACGCTCATCCGGTATGTTAGCCATTAATTGCGAAAATTCTCGTGGATGGATTCTGTTATATCCACTGTATATTAAATTCCTCTCTTGTACCATTAACGTGACGTTTACCAATTTCATGTTATATAATTTCTCTTGGGTATTCGTCCATTATATGGTGTGCGGTCGACTCATCAACAACGTCTCCGGCTACCTTTTTGTAATCAGTGCTGTAAAAGCTAATTGTTTACGGAATCGCTGTTGGAAAAAAATCAAACGTGGTTTGAAGGTCACCTACCAACCGCTGTAACGGGACAAGTGAAAAAGTCTACGATTCCAGTATTCCGACAATTCGATCGGAAGACAGACAAATGGGAGACGTATCTTTTCCAATTATCCCAACATTTTGAAGCAAACTTAGTGAAGAATGATAATACAAAACGAGCACATTTTTTGGCAGGGTGCGGATCGGAATTGAATGAAATATTGGTGAAGTTATGCGAAACATAAAACGTAAGTACCTTTACATTCAAGGATTTAACCTCAAAGCTAGCAAATTTTTTTAAATCGAGGCTATATATTCTTCCGGCAAGATATAAGTTATTAGGAGCAAAAATGCAACAAGGCCAATCCTTTTCTGAATGGATCGCCGAGCTAAAGGGCATTACTCGCGATTGTTCTTTTGTTTGCACAAACTAGGCATGCAAACGATTTTATGCCACACGAGCATGTTCGGAAAATAGCTATGGAGAAGAAAAATCCAACATTGGAGGAACTCGGGGATATAGTGAATAAGTACGAGTCAACAGAAAGGGCTATTTCGGTTTTGAAAGGATCCGAGTCCCAAAGAAGTTCACCAGAACTATCGGAAGTCAATCAGGTTGGAAATAAGAACCTAAATTCAAGTAAGGGTAATTCATTTATATTGCAAATCGGAAATCTTTCCCGGGATGCGGTGTGAATCATAATCGTAGTCAGTGTTTCCATGCTGAATCAATTTGTAACTATTGCGAACGAAAAGGTCATATAGAAAGCGTTTGTCTCTCCAGAAGGAAACAAGAAACCGGTGCCAGTCAAACAAAGTTTCGATACAACTCTAAAAATAGGGTTGATAATCGTAATCGATCGCCGCCTCAAAATCAATCAAAGCCTGTTGACTCAGCTACCCAATTCAATTGTAATTCAGGGCCAATGGCTCAAGCCGTATATTCAGTAGAGACAAGGCAGGCTCAAGGCGTCGGAGGGGCTAATAACTCAGACGACCATTGGACAGTGGATGTGGCGATGAGAAAAATATCCACAGCACAAGGGTGTTCTACACTGGAACGCAAAGGCCAACGGTTTAAGTTAAAGCTTGAAGTAAACAAGACAGCGATGGAATTTCAAGTGGATACCGGGGCAACAGTCTCCCTAGTCGAGTTGTGTGGGTACCGTCAACTCGGTAGCCCACCTTTTCCCCAACTTCCAAAATATTGAAAGTTTACGGCGGAAATGAACTGTCCGTGCTCGGGACCATTCGCGCAAGCGTTCGTTGGAATAAGGTCGACTTAACGTCACCACTGCTAGTGGTTAATAGTGACACGGAAAATGACATATTGGGTTTGGATTGGTTCGATGCTTTAAGGTTTCACATTAGACTGTCAGTTAAGCAAACATCAGTAGTCCGAAGCGGAGGCTCCCAAGAAGACTTGATGTCAGAGGCCGCGACTCTCATTCAAACATGAACTAGGATTGTGTAATGCATATGTAGCCCGGTTTGATTTAAAACCAAACGCCCAACCAAAATATTTCATGCCTTGTCCTATTCCGTTTTCGCAAATGGCCGCGGTAAAAAACGAAATTGGAAGACTAGTTTCGTTCGGAATTCTCAAAGAGCTGCATACCAGTCAGTGGGCTGCGCCAATCGTCGTGGTTACGAAGCGAAATGGGACGTTAAGAATTGGTGGTGATTTTTAAGTCACGATTAACCCCCAATCAAATGTGGATCGGTACCCGATTCCCAGAATAAAGGAGCTTTTTCTTAAGCTTCAGGGAGGACAATTTTTTACAAAAATAGATTTATCGAAGATATATTTGCAAATTTCATTGGATAACGAAGCCAAGAAACTCGCAGTGATTAACACCCCTTTTGGATTATTCCATTTCAATATGAGATACTACCGTTCGGAGTATCCATTGGACCGGACATTTTCCAAAGATGGAACAATTAATAATGGGATTGCCCTGTTGTGGAATTTATTTGGGCGATTTAATTATAACCGGACGCGACAATATCGAACACTTGTACAGCCTTGAGGAGGTGTGTAAAAGGCTGGAAGAGAATGGGTTACGCTGCAAAAGAGATAAATGTCAATTCGCTGTCGCTGAAATCGAATATCTGGGGAATGTTATCAATTCAGAAGGCATTCGGCCACCGGGAAGTCGAATTAAGGCTATCGAATACTTACCACGTCCAACAAATCTTAAATAATTGGAAGCTTTCTTAGGAAAAATTAACTACTACAATCGGTATATACAACATTTTTTACAATTAGCGGATCCATTGAATCGGTTGAGGGCCAAGAATGTTCATTTCGTCTGGACCGATGAACAGGAAAGAGCTTTCATTCAACTGAAACAAGCGATTATTAAACATACACAGTTAGTACACTAGTCACATGGAATAGAGGTTGTAATATCTCATATTTATACAGACGACTCCGAACAGTCTATTGCATTTGCCTCAAAATCACTGACAGACAGTCAGAAAAACTACAGTCAAATCGAGAAGGAAGCTCTGTCGATAATTTTCGGTGTTAAAAAATTTCACCAGTACCTATATGGTCGGCAGTTCGAACTAGTAACAGACTATAAACCGTTCACGATGATTTTCAGCCCAAATAAACAGTTGCCAGAGATGACAATTCAGCGTTTACAAAGATGTGCTATTACGCTAATGAGTTACACATACCCTATTCGGTATAGACCAACTGATCGCCACGGAAATGCAGATGCTTTGTCGCGACTCCCAATGGGTCCTGATAAAGAATTTTACGAGAAACAAGAGTCAGGTTTGGAAGTTGAACAAATCTACATGTCGTTACTCGACGATTTTCCGGTTAATGTAAAATTAGTGGCTGAACAAACACTCCAGGATCAGCATCTACGAAATATTTCAGAATTTGTAGGGAAGGGTTGGCCTGAAAAGTTAGGTTGCAATGACATCGATTTGTTACCTTATTTCCGTAGGAGGTTGTCTTTGAATGTAAGTACTAACGTTCTTCTGTTATACAGACTGATCAACCGCGAGTAGTAGTGCTAACAACTTTACAAGCCAGGGTACTCCAAATGCTGCACCAGGGTCATTGGGGAATAACTCGCATGAAATAATTCGCAAGCCGATATTGTTGGTGGCCACGGATTGATCAACACATTGAAGAAGTCGTTGCGGGTTGTATAGTGTGTCAGTCGCAAGCAAGCCATTCGCCGCAAGAGTTTACAAGTTGGCCAACTCCAGTTGCTACCTGGTCTCGAATTCATGTGGACTATGCGGGTCCATTTTTATCAAGGATATGGCTGATTGTAGTAGATGCTTTTTCCCATTACTCGTTTGTTATAAAGATGTCATCATCAACATCCGAAGCGACCATTCATGCTTTGCAAACCATTTTTGATATCGAGGGTTTGCCACAAACCATTGTGTCCGACAACGGAACACGTTTCGTTTCTCAGGAGTTTCAAGATTTTTGTCACCGCAATTCAATCAATCACTTAACTTCGGCACCTTTTCACCCAGCCTCAAATGGAGAAGCTGGGCTCGTTCAGCTTCTCCATTTGAGGCTGGGGTTAAAGGTACGTACCTTTAAAACCGCTTTAATTAAAAACCTGGAGAGTTGCACGAATAATGAGATGGCCCCTTTGGTTTACTTGTCGACATATCGATCAACCCCGGATAGTTCATGAAAGTCACCCGCTGAATATTTGCATGGTAGGCTCCATAGAACGCTGCTATCAGCTATGCATGACAGAAGATTCGAAGAAATTGAGACAAAAACGACGAAATATAAAGTCGGTCAGCTAATGCAGTATCGGAAGAAGAAAAATTGGATCGAGGGAACTGTTATTAAACTAGAGGGGAGGCGCATGTATTTGATAGACATAGGCATTGGTACCTTAAGAAGACATCAAAACCAGTTTTGAAAACGAGCGGTTGTGTCACCTATCGAGAATCGTTTTGGTGATGAAGGTTCAAGATTCATCGGTCAAAATGAACACCGTCACCAGGGACAGGTAACTAGAACGGATGTACAGCTTAATCGTTTTTCTTGTAGCCCACCTAGCCCGTCCGTGTCTACTCGCTCTGCAGGCAGTCCGCTACCACACTCAGAGGCACCTCAATCGTATGTGCCAATATCACAGGAAGATACCGCAGGAGCTCCGGAACCCCAACCTCGCTCAGGCACGGCTATGAAATCCCCGCCAAGGGAACCCTATATGAGTTCAGGAGAAGAATTCTTGAGGAAACACCGTCAGCTGTAAGACGATCTAAGCGCTCACGTTTAACTCCAGCCAAATTTAGCCCGTGATGGTATTGACTTAAATTAAGTGTGAGGGAATGTTATATCCGTGCCGATATCGTATGGTTCTCCACTGTATATTAATTTCCTCTACTGCACCATTAATGTGACGTTTACCAATTTCATGTTATATAATTTCTCTTAGGTATTCGTCCATTATATGATGTGCGCTCGACTCATCAACAACGTCTCCGGTTAACTTTTTATAATCAGTGCCGTAAAAGTTAATTGTTTACAGTAAAGTCATTATTATAATATTGTGGTTTTTGGTGTTTATAAATAATCCTCCTCCATCCATTATATATTTCAGATTCTTGAGAGCATCTTTTGCAATTTTTATACACTCTTTGCGCTAGACGTTTCCCATTTATTGGCCAGAATTCTTGCCTTACTGCTGCCAATAGTGCCTGAGTACCTATCGAATCAAATTATTGTCATCTAGAAAGACGGAAAGTGAGTTTAGATGGCAATTTCGATTCAGAAGTTTTTTTGTAGTAATAAATTTCTCTTTTGACTAAATCTGGAAATATTTCTTCTCAACGCCCCATGATTTCTTGCTTTTCCAGGTTTAAGATTGTGGATGAACCGTACAGATGAGAAATTGTTCCTGTACTTCATTCGTTCAATGATGTCTAAATCAATTACTATTAAGTGTGGGATCTCCTAAACTATTCTGCATTCAGGAATGACGTCTGCCTTTGGTAGAGTTGTGGCTGAAAAGATAGGCTGGAGAACCATTATACCGAATTGCTGAGGGTTGATGGGAGAGCTTCTCTAGAAACAATATCAGCCGCATTCTTTGATGAATAGATGTGGTGCCAATCTCCTACGTTTGTGAGTGGTTGAACTTTTAAAACACGGTTTGAGACGAATGTGGTGAGTTTATTAGGTGACATTCCCAACCAAGCCAATACTATTATTGAATCCTCAAATAGACTGTTTTGTCAACATTGATCTTCAAAGTTGGAATCACTCTGATTTTACAATGTACGGAAGAATGAGGTCAATGATCTTTAGGTTTAAAAGCAAAACAAAAAAAAACGAAATTGATCTGATTTGATTTATAATTTTATAATTTTGTAATATTTAAATTCTTTACAATCACAATGATAAACTCTTTATAACCCAAATACTTTTTCTCTACTGTCTACATTCAATTTACATCTGTTTTTATATTAATGCTACTATAAAAGTTTATTGCATATCCATAAACATTTGGATGCATTCTTTAAATGACTTATTTTCTAGTAATTTAAATTTGATAACGACATTACAATTAAGCGACAATGGTAAATATAAAGTTAAAGTGACATAATTGATATATTACAACTTAACCTAATAAACAAAAGTTTCGATAAGTAAATTTAAATTTTTTACTATTTTAGTTCGTTTTCAGCTCAATTATTTGCGCAAACATTCCGCCCCCCGTGAATCGCTAGGTTCACTAATTGGTAGTATACATAATTTGTGAATCGGTCGCTTAAGTTCACCCGCACTTGTCTTCAATTTTACTGCTCTCGTCAATCCATCATTACCAGGATAAACTTCTATTACCTTGCCAAGGACGTACTGTTTTGCTACTAGACTTTCATCCTTAACAATGACTACATCATTAATTTCGACGTTCGGTTTTTTGTTGCACCACTTGCTTCGACGTTGAAGAGTTAATAAATATTCATAACACCATCTTGACCAAAAATTTCTTTTTAATTGTTGTACCATTTCCCATCTTTGTAAATGTGTTGCTGACCTTTCCTCACCATTTGTGTCTGGAATACTTGATATTGGATGCCCAATCAACAGATGAGCAGGTGTTAGACAATCAATGTCATCACCGCTCGTTCGGCAAAGCGGCCTGGAGTTCATAATACCCTCAATTTCCACAAGCAGCGTTTGAAACTCATGAATTGTTGGAAAAATGTTACCCAGAACTCGGTGCAGATGTGTTTTCATAACCTTAACGGCTGCTTCCCAACTTCCTCCGAAATGTGGAGCTCCTGGTGGATTGAAGTGCCATGATATTTGATTCCTTAAAAGATATTCAGAAATATGATTAGTGTTTGACTTCAGAAACTTATAAAGCTCAATTAATTTTCTGCTAGCTCCGACAAAATTTGTACCGCAGTCAGTGTACACATCAATGCATATTCCTCATCTTGAAATCATTCTCTTCAGAGCAGCCAGAAATGTGTCGGTACTCAAATCAGCAACTAGTTCTATGTGAACAGCTCTTGTTGCCAAACAAATAAATATACAGACATATGACTTTATAGACCGTTGTCCACGACGTCTCAGTGGTGTCACTTGAAATGGACCCGCATAATCAATTCCAATTTTTAAAAATGGTCTCGTATATTCTACCCTTGCAAGCGGCAAATCAGCCATCATTTGTGTTTCAAACCTTGGATTTGATTTGATACATTGGACACAACCTCTTATTAATTGGCGAAGTATGGTTCTCGCCCTAATGATCCAGAAACGTTGCTTCAATAAACTCAATACCAGGGTCGCACCCGCATGATGATATTTTCCATGCCATTCTTGCATCATCTTTCGTACTAGCTCAGCTTTTGCCAATAATATGACCGGATGTTTTACATTGAAATCAAGAGTTGCACGAGACAACCGACCACCAACCCGAAGAACTCCATGACTATCAAGAAACGGATTCAACTGTATAAGTCTTGACTTATTATAGAACGGCCCAGTTTAATATTGTTAATCTCCTCTGGAAAATGCTCGCTTTGTATGTACTTGAAAATCATTACCTCTGCTCGTGCCATGTCAATGATTGTGATAAATGGACTCCACCATTGTTTGGACATTCGGGTCATTTCTATGAACTTGCATATAATGGCCAAAGTTCTGGTAATTTTATAAAAACTCGAAATTCGCTCTTCCAACTGACCTAAAATTTCCTTGACGCCAGATGTCATCACGAATGATCTTAAACTCTGATAAGGATTCTCTTCAAATGATGTTAAGAATTTTTGCTGCGGTTGTTGAGGCCAATCATCATTGGAGCCAGAAAGCCAAGTTGGTCCATGCCACCATAATCGAGATTTCAATAACGACTTTGCTGTGGCTCCTCTTGATACTATGTCAGCTGGGTTATCTGTTGAGGATACATAATTCCAACAATTACGGCAGTGGTTGTCTAAAATAGCAGCTATTCGATTATTTACGAATACATCTTTAACTGGATAAGCAGACAACCAATCTAAAACAATTGTGCTATCCGTCCAAGCAAACACTGCGTCAACATTGACGCCCAAATCGTCTTTGACAACTTTCAATAATGTGCTAACTAAGAAAACTAGAAGTGTTGTGCACAACTCTAACTTTGGAATCGTAAGCTTTTTCAAGGGTGCCACTCTTGATTTGCTCGTGACCATTACTACTTTACAACTTCCATCTCGATTTACCACCTTTGCATAAACAACCGCACCATAGGCTTCAGAACTGGCATCAGAGAACCCATGAATTTCGGCAACATTTGAAGTGCATAACCATCTTGGAATCACAATTTGCTCTAGACCTTTCAAATCATCACGCATGCTTATCCACTTCTTCTGTAGATCAGGTAAAAGGTTGTCATCCCAGTCTAATTTCTTCTTCCAAATTTCTTGAAGCAAAATCTTTATTTGTACGATGCAAGGTGCCACCAGTCCCAGTGGATCAAATACACGGCTTACTTCGCTCAGGATACCTCGTTTCGTTGGTATGATTTTCTCGTCTAAATTCACCTTGAATTTGAATTCATCATTGACTGGATCCCACTGCATGCCTAACACCTTCAATGACTCAGGAGTTTCTTCAATGTCTCTCGGTCTCAAGTCAATATCTTCTAGTGATAAGCTATTGATTACTCGTTGTGAATTTGATATCCATTTTTTTAATGACATCTTTGAATAGTTGAATGCCTCGACTCACGTATCCGCACAAGCTCTTCTTCTGAATCACAACCAGTCATTATGTCATCTACATAAGTATCATATTCAATCGACTTTGACGCTCTAGGATACCTGGTTCTGTTTTTGATAGCGATTTCCTTCAACGTTCTCGTAGCCAGATATGGTGCCGGTCGCGTTCCATATGTGACCGTTTCTAGTTGATAATATTTGACTGGCGTCCTTGGATCATTTCGCCACATAATCCTTTGCCACTTAGCATCATCTTCATGCACTCTTATCTGACGATACATTCTTTGCACGTCTGCTGTCAATACAAACTGATGAACCCGAAATCCTAATAAAATACTGTATAATGACGATTGCACTACTGGCCCAACCCGCATCGTATCATTTAGAGTAACCCATGGAACCCGTTGCAGGAGCATCGAACACGACTCAAAGCTTAATACCTTGGTTAGATTGTTGCAATACACCATGATGAGGCATGAAATAGGTATTGTCATCTTCACTACATATTCACCGAAATTTCCTTCATGTGTCCAAGATTAATGTAGTCCTCCATAAAATTCACATATTGCCGTTTTAACTCCGGATCTCTCCGGCATATTGCCGTTTTATCTCTCGGAAGTCTTCTTGTCCACTGAATGTAATCGCTTCAATGCCTGATAAGTGTTATCACCAATTTGTGATGGGTCCATCTTAAACGAAAGCCTCACAACATCTCTGCCAACATCACCTTGTTTTGTTGTGGCAACATATAAGACTTATATTATAAGTTCTCGCACGATTCTTCCTCGGATGTCAGATGATCCTTTTTCGGTAAACTTTCTACCTCCCATAATTTTCGTAATGATTCGTCGATTGATTCCAAAGTATTCAAACCAACAAACAACGAATTTGTTGTTAGTTGTGGGAACTGACCAGACACTACCCATCCTAGCTTCGTATTTTGTGCCACTACTTCATTCTGTGCGTTCCTGATTTGCCCATCCACTAATAAATTGAAGAATTGATCAGCCCCTACCAGTAATTCGATTTCTCCTGGAACATTGAACTGTGGATCTGCAAGATTGATATTTTTAAGATATTTGAGATGATTCACGTTGAAATTTTGATGTGGCAAATAAGTAGTGACTTTCGGTAATATATGTGCCACCAATGAGACTACTGGAGTTGATTGACTATTAAGTATTTTAATTGAAACGGATCCTTTAGTTTTTCCAATTGATGTACCACCCAAACCAGCTACTGGCATTGACTTTGCTGTTACATTAAGTCTCAACCTTTGCACTAGCTGTTCGGAAATAAATGATACCTGCGAGCCACAATCCAGCAATACCCTGCAGCTGCCAATTGGTTTACCATATTGATTTGCCAACTGTACTACAGCGGTTGGCAATATGGATTGTATCTGTATACCAGCTGATTCCACATGACTGATGATAGTATTGAACCCGTTCTGTGATTGACTATCTACATCTGTCTGCACCTCATCATCAACCACTGCCAAATGACTTGGAAGTTCGGCCGTTGACACTGCTGGGCGATCGGAATGAAGGAACGTATTGTGTTTCCCAAGTAGCACGAGTGGGTTGGGATAACGTTGTGCCGTAGTTGGGTAAATGACTACTGGTCGGCTAGCCGACGTTGTGACAAAGGTATGAAGACTAAGCTACAACGTTATTGGGGAATAAATCTTGGGTTGTAACGACGTCGTAATAACTTTTATCCGACTTGTCAATTGACTATAAAATACCAAGTCAGGAAATAGATATATTGACAACTATTAAGTTTGTAAAACCATTTTTTTTTTGTTTCACATTGTGGCTATATTTTAGCAGAAGAGACAACTTTTTTTTATAAAATATATAAATAATCATGTTGTCTTCTTTTATCTTATAAATATAATAATTATATGTCTGTTTTCTTTAACATCTATTTCATTATTTACGACTTTAAGAAAATATACTTCATAATAATTGTAAATGTAATATTCACATTCCCTGTAATAATGGTAATATAAAAATCGGGCAAGATACGACATAATTTTATAAACAAAGCAAGTTTTATCGTAAATGTGCACCTATCAGTGAACTAAAAACTCATGCGCCTTATAAATTCCTTTTTTTTAAAATACATTTCTGGTCTTTTAGAAATTATTTTTATTTCATTTTGAATAAAATTTTCTAAAATCAATTTAAGCCGTTTTAAAATAATCCCTACCATTAAAATAATGTAATTACAATAATATGTAGTCTTGGAAAGTTTTAAAATCAACTTTTATTTTCAAAAAATATAAATTTTTGTCTATATATTTTAATTAAAAATGGCGAATTTCATAATATGTATAAAAAAATATTTAAATCACTAAAAAGTAAGATTAATAACCAATTTATAACAAATTCGACTCAAAAAGTACAAATTTGTTATTTTATTTCCAAAAAAGTTACTATCACGACGGTCTAGTCATTCTACCGACGATTTATTTATTTTTATTACCAAATTTTCTAGAATCCGACTGTAAAGTTATTTACACAACAAATAAGTGATAAATTAACTGTTACTAATACATAACTAGAAAACATATGTTGTAATTTCAACAAACCGAACCACACTTTTTATATGATCGCTATTGTTTCGTCAATACCACTACATATATAGGCATGATTTCGGGTAAATAACTTGTATAACTTACCTCTTCTTTCTCATTGAAATTGTATTTGACCAAATTGTGGTGCATATGTAAAAAATGTTATCTTGTGGTCGTCCATATAACAACAAAATATTTACGTTAGATATTGGTTTATAATATGACAAAAAAGTCGCTAGGTAGTCATTAAATACCACTTATTATGACTACTAACTAAATAATCGGTACACGGTTTTATAAAAAACATATTAGTCGGCCAATAGTTGAAAATAGTAAAAAATGTTATCAGGTAGTTATAAAATAATCCTTTGCCGACTGGTAACATATAACGTCGCGTTGTGGTCGTGCCGACGAAAAGTTAAAAATTGTTAGTTCAATGTCAAATAAGTGAAATTCTAGAAATTTTTAGCGTTGTACCGACGTCGGAAATGGGTTATAAAACTATAAAGTTATTTGGTGCTGCTTGGGTTGTTGCCGCAAACCGAACACCTTATTGCTGATCCACATCGAAAAACAACATGGTTAGGTTTCATACAGTTGAAACATAGTTTTTCCGCTTGCACCTTTTGTCGTCTTTCTTCTACTGACAAATCTGCGAACATTGGACATTTGACGATATCATGACCACTTTGACCACAACACCTACATGATTCAGAATTCAACACTACATGCCCACGTAAGGGCATCCTTGTGTTCCATTGCACCCGCTTCGTTGGTTGAATTGATTTGACATTTTCCAATTCATCTACCCGATCTTGCAAAAACTTGAAAAAACTTTGGATACTAGGGAAATCTTCATTACGTGATTCTTTCATCCAACACGATTTGGTATGATCATCTAGCTTGTTCAACATAATTCGTATACTCCATGGATCTCTTGCTTCTGCTGAATTTCCCAATGCCTTTAAACCTCGCAAAATCTCGTCGGACGTATCCAACATTTTTAAAAGACCACCGGCTGACGCTGTATTAATACTTGGCTGTTCCAGAAATGTACCAATAAACGAATTGACTATTTGTTTTTTGCGATTGTACCGATCTCTCAGTTTCTGAATTGCCTCACAATAATTGGCATCAGAAATTCTCAAATGCTTAATTAAATTGAATGCTTCGTCTTTTAAGTAACTACGTAAAAATTGAAATTTCTGAGACGCAGTTAAATTAGTTCGATCATGGATATTTGCATAGTAAAGATCATGAAATGTCTGCCATTCTGTGTATTCTCCGGAGAAAACTGGAACCGCAGATTTGGGCAACCTTAACTCTTGACAAGCGTTTGACCCACCACCCAATGTTGTATTACTCATTGTTGCATTTAAATTTACATCTGTTGTTTTGTGTCGTATCCATGATCCCAATTTGGCTTCAATTTCATAAAATTTTTGTTCAACTGCATTTGCCTCTAATGGTTCCTCAGGATTTATGAAACTTATATCTCGTTCGATTTCATGGAAACTTGACATCGCGTCGCGCGTAGATGACAATCGAATTTGTACACCTTCAATTATTTCATCATCTGGAAGGGCTGCTGTATAATCCAATAATCCATCGATTTTTAATATCAATTGAGCACGCTGTGCTTTTAGCGCCTTTAATTTTTTCTCCATTATGCACAATTTCTTTATCCAAAACCTGTGTACCGTTTCACGTGTACGATTAATTTGCACTTAGATTGAATGAAAACTGCACTTTCGAAAAATAGAGTTTTGTATAGTACAGTAAAATTGATGAATCGATGTTTTTTGTATATATAGAGCAATAAAAATCGATGCCTCTTTGCACCAAGACTATTGGTTTATACCATATGCCGTATATCCTAAATGTATTACACCAAATTTGCATCTAAATTCAACAAATACCGCAATTTGTTCAATCGCCCCAGAAATCAATTCACTCAAAGTCTTTTCAACACGAACAACCATACACTTTCAAAATTCTTGGTTTATACCTTCTGACGTTTATCGTATATTACAACAAAAAAAAAAAATAAAAAAAAAAAACATTCTTACTACAATTCAACAAAATAATTTTTATGAGTTCCGAATGTATTTATTTTCACTGAGCTTGCGTTTGGTATTCTAAGTTCTAACCGTTACAAACCGCACTTGTAACCACTGCACTGATATGATTATAAAACGTTTTTTTTTTATTTTGCTTGTTTATTTAATAGCACTGAATAAATAATACAGTTAATTTCAATTGAAAATAAACTTCAAACGCACTAAAGATTCGACCTAGTGAATCCGGCTCTAAGGACCAAAATGTTTTTTACAATGTACGGAAGAATGAGGTCAATGATCTTTAGGTTTAAAAGCAAAACAAAAAAAAACGAAATTGATCTGATTTGATTTATAATTTTATAATTTTGTAATATTTAAATTCTTTACAATCACAATGATAAACTCTTTATAACCCAAATACTTTTTCTCTACTGTCTACATTCAATTTACATCTGTTTTTATATTAATGCTACTATAAAAGTTTATTGCATATCCATAAACATTTGGATGCATTCTTTAAATGACTTATTTTCTAGTAATTTAAATTTGATAACGACATACAATTAAGCGATATAAAGTTAAAGTGACATAATTGATATATTACAACTTAACCTAATAAACAAAAGTTTCGATAAGTAAATTTAAATTTTTTACTATTTTAGTTCGTTTTCAGCTCAATTATTTGCGCAAACACACTCTTTTAGCTAATTGAGCTACTAGAAGAGCAGCACACAGCTCCAACTTTGGAATTTTTCATTTTTTTCTGGATTTTGGCGCCACTCTTAACTTAGAACAGAGAAATGATGGTATAACGGATCCATCCGATGCCATATTTCTTACATAAACGGCTGCACCAGAGGCGGATTGGCTAGCATCTACAAACCAAAGGAGTTGAACGTTGGATGTATTTAGGTACATCACATGACGTTTCAGTTGAAACGTATTTAGCAAATGTATGTGCCTGGTATCCAGAGTCCGCATATTTTGAACTGATTAACCTATCAGCCATTCATCTTTCGGCATATGCTGTTCTGCCTTAGATTAGGGTTTTTTGTCAAGCGCCGTACTTTAGCCTGTGCCAAATGATCAAAAATGTGCCAAATGGCCTCAGTTACCAGTGGTTGCCACGAGGAGGCAGCACGTACACTTTCGAATCGTGAACAGGCTACCCCTTACACAATTGTACCCATCACGCGGCTGCCTAATACATGACTAGAACAGCTCACGTGATGCGCACCCTACTGGAAGGTTACGGATTTGGTAGACAACAAACCACTACAGACCTCCATTAGTTGATTCCATTTTGTTTGATTAAGAGTAGTAATTTAACATAACCACTGCAGCTTGAGCGAAGGTATTTTGCATCTGAAATTCTAGAGCAGACTTATGAGTGTTTTAAGACCCTTAAGTTCCCCCATTACTAAAGCCAACCCAACGTAAAGAAAACCTAAATAAATTTTTTTTTTGTTTTTTTTTTACTTTTGGCCAGCTTTTGGCGAGTGGCTCCACTGTGTGTGGCCTTTTTCAAATTTTAACTAAATATTCATACTAAGAAGATTAAGATATTGATTATGAAAATACAAATGGCTTAGCAGAAAAAAGGTTGATTAGAATGGAAGTGGAATTCAACTAAAGTTATATTTTTCAATAATTTGGAACAAAAAACCTAACAAGCAATCCTTGGGTAGATGATTTTTTGTTTATATTATTCTTCAATCCTTGTATGAAGCCCTAAACAAATATTTTTTGGAAAGAATTATACTTACTTACATGTATTTGCTATAATAAGCATAAATCATTGATTTTCAATAATAAGCTGTCGTTACATATATCAAGACACGACCCTATTGACAATATGTGTGCCCCAAGACATTTATTGACTTTCGATTTTATTTGTCGGAAAATTCGTTTATAAACACGGTAACATATTCCTGCATCAATAAATTTGGAAAATTCTCATATTTCTACACACTACATATTACATACGTACTTACAACGCACATATGTATATATTTGTAAATCGATCATCTCTAACTAATATTTTTGAATGTGTATTGTTTTCCAAACAACTCCTAATATTATTAGGATTTCTATTTTTTTTTTTAAATAAACATCAAGCAAAACAAATTATCGTTCAACTGCGTTCAGCGTTGTAATATGAGTAAATATGTAGATGAAAATAGAGAATATCGGAATACATAATGTGAAATATCTTTATTTGATAAAATAAGAATAACAAAGTCAAAACCTTTCAATATTACTCCCCTCCCTGCCCCCGCCCAATATTAAGCTAACATAGCAAAACAAGCACAAAATACTTCAATTTAATATCAGTAAAATCAACAAACCGTTTATTTAAAGGCTTTTGGGGTGACGGCATGTTTTGATGCGGTGGGGGGAAGGGTGGGGCTGGATATCAAATTCGATAAATTGTGTTCACGACATACTGAATAATGTGTTTCCAATATTTTTGTTTGATATTGAACTTCACAAAAAAACAGGAAAAATAAAATAAAAACACCAATAAGGAGTAAAAAGGAGACGATACACTTCAATATGTAAATATATCCACAAAATTTGTATCTTCTTGTAAGTAAAGTAATAAAATACGAAATATAAAATTACAAATTTTTTTTTATTTTTGTTATATAGACAGAATTAGATGATAAATGAATGTTAGGTAATAAGCAAGTAGTCAAATAAACAACGCACATAAATACGAATACATAAACAGGTATCAAATAAGCTGTAATAAGTTACCGTAGCAATTGAATCTTGTGCTAGGCTTTTATTACAAAGACGAATGAATGCGTGTTGGAAAGTAATAATGATTTGTTAAGGTACTGAAATAGATTTTTTAGGATTTATTTATTGTCGAAAATAAAACCAATTATTTTTTTTAATCTTCAAAGCATTTAATTTACAATATATAATTTGTTCTGATTATTTTTTATATCAGGCGAATTGAGACGGTATGCTTGCACCAAAACGAATGAAAGTCTTACGTTAAGCTCCCTAAAACTTGCCTTTATTTTAAGCTTGCAACATTTATGTAAATAAAATTTAAATCAAATTTTTTTTTAGCGAAATCTTTTCTTTTCCAAAACAGCTCTAATTATAAATCTTCTCAGTCGAAAATAAATTGAATTTTTCAGAATGCGGCTGGAGTACAATTACAATGAAAATTAAAATATTATTTTGTCTAAATATTCCAAAAAGATTAATTTTTAAAAAATAATGTGGCAGTTTTAAATGAATTACCATCTCAATGAATCGAATAGATCTGTGTGGGTGCATGAGGAGTAATTTTTGATGTTCTGTGTGTAGTTGCTAGGGGTAAACCCTAATCGACTTGTCGGCGGGTAGATGGGAAATAAAATACCATTCGCGGATCAGAACTAGCTAAGGGTGGTGGCGGACCCAGAAGGAGTAAACATTCGACGAAGGGAAACGGATACCCAGTGCCGGTGACTTTGAGGGGATGAGCAAGCGGGCTTCTAGTCGTCGTTATCCAATGACTATAATACTTCAAAGGTAATGAACTCTGAAAACCCATTTGGAAAAAGTGCCATAATGCCAAGATCACCAACATCCTCAACTAGAAGCGTTGAGGTAGAAAATGAATAACGCCGTAGACAACTGTGTAAGATTGAAAAATTACTTCGGAGTTAATTAACGAAGTAAAAACTTTTAAGTTAAAAAATGAGAAACTGAAAAATTCCTTACCAACAAAGGAACCTGAGGAACAGGATGCTTCAGAGTTCCACACTGACGAAGAAGAATTAAGAGAAGAAACTGACTGGATCCTAAAAAAGAACAGGAAGAAAAGACCTGCAGAAAAAATGAAGGTAGAATCTTCTCCAGAAATTGTAGCTACAAACCAAATTTTAAAAACAGGTGTAATTAATCAAAATCAGCCAAATATACCCGATCAGGAAAACCAACCTAATAAAATTAAGGAAAAGACACCAATACCAATCAACATTATAGGCGTAACTGAATATGGTACTATCGAATCATTAATGAAATCGGTGACTACAAAAGAAAACAGAGTTGTAGCACTGAACAATAATATATGAAAAATCAATACAACATATATTGAAACTTATAGAGCCTTGACTGCAAAGCTGACAGATGAAGGCAAGGAATGGTACACATATGAGGACAAAAACGATCGCCCGATCAAAGTGATGGCCAGAGGTCTTCACCCAACCTGTACAAAGCAGGATTTAATCGAAAACCTTAAATTCCAGCGCTTCAAAATAGAGAATGCGGTAAATATCCTAAAAAACGAAGAAATGTAACTGATAAAAGGATCAAAATTAATAAAAGGGGCTTCCATTGTTTATGCTTACTTTTTTAATAGCAAAGAAAAAGTGAAAACAATTTTCAATATTAAGACTCCTTAACATGAGAGTTAGAATAGAAGCGTTAAGAAAATCCACGGCCTTGATAACTCAGTGTACAGAATGCCAAGGATACAAACAAACGCAGAAATATTGTGAACGAGAGCCTAGATGTGTGAAATGTTCGCGGGAACATTTCGCCCTAGCTGGTAATTTAACAAAAATACGCCTCTAAAATGCGTAAACTGTAACGGAGAGAATCCCGCTAACACTAGAGGATGTGAAGTAGCTAGGGAACTGTAAAATCTGAGAAACCAAAAACGCCAGGGTCCGCTAAACCGTTGGGTGTCCAATAATAGGACCAGGTCCAAAAACCCAATAGTAGAACTACCACAAACAAGTGTAATAGCAGGCAGAAAAACTTATATAAAAGCGGGAAACGAATATAGAAGCCTTTAACTTAAGGCTGCTAAAACAAGAGAGAAGCCTGGACGCTATAAATAAGCGGTTAAATAGGCAAGAAACAGTGAATGAAATCCCTTCCATGATGTACTAATCTATGAATATGAATAACACTAGTGAAAATACCAGTGCTACCACGCCATCCACGCAGTAGGAAAAGCGAAAGGAGGCTCAACCATATTTGTGAAGACAAACAATAAACATTACGAAGGAGTAAAAATTGAAAAAGAAATTATGGAAGTAGCCAACATAAATGTTCGATTTAATATTGCTATTCTACTCAAAAAGTTCTTCTTTATTTTACAATAGTACAAATTTATTGAAGAAGAATAAAATGAATCTACTACATTGGGTATCGTTCTCAACTTTATCATCTAATAACAATGTCGTGCGATTCGACAGTAAGACTCTAATTAGTGTCGTGTCACATAACATTCATCCATCACTAGCCAAAGATAAATCGTGTACAAAATACAATACGCCTAGCGAAAGTGCTTAGAACAAGAATGAAGAAATCTTGCGCCTCGAATAATAACAAAACCATAACAGACAGCAAGAGACCACGGAAGAAAGCAGAATTAACTTTTCACGTCAGATCTAAAACCAGTTTTCTATTGACGATTGTAAAAATAGAGTAAAGAGAGAATAATGAGTGAAAAATGGGTGAAGGGTGAATAAAAGTTAACTCTTTAATCAGTTATTATTCATTCTTTATTCAGCTTAATCACTGATTATTCTCTCATGCACTCATTAATTCTTGTTATACATTCATCACGCAATCGTCAGCTTTCAGTAAATAATCAGAAATAACGAATTAGTAATTTCAATAATCAGTGAAAAATGTGCGAATAAATAGTGAATATGGAATAACGAGTAATATTCATTAAATCAGTGAATCATTAATTTCACCGAATAATGAGTGAATAATGGGGATATGAAGAGTAAATTCATCAGTGAATAAAGAGCGAATAATCTGTGAGTAATGTATGAATAAAGCGTATTCATGCGATTATTCACATTTTGTTCACTGATGAATTCGTTTATAATATTCCTATTTCTCATATAGTATTCGCTCATAACTCAATGATAAATAATAATTTTGCCCATTATTCACTCATTATTCATTCATTATTCACTGAATATTTACTCGATTCCTCCCATATTCACTGATTATTCAAAACTTATTAGTTCATTACTAAATATAATGAGTGAATAATGAATGAATTATTTATGGGTATTATACCTAAAAATCGGATTCGATTTTTTCTAAATCCGCGAGAGATTCCGGTTTAAACAAAATGAACTGGTGGAAAGAGAAACAATTAATTAATACTTAACTGTAAGATTGATAAGTATTTTATTGTGCTGGCACATTTTGCATTAATTTCCCAACTTTTAAAAAAATAACAAGCTGGTCGCCATGATCTGAGGCGAGCCAACGTTACCCTAGACAAGTTCAAGAACGACCCCAAGCAGAAGACAGTCCACACCCTGTAAGACAAGCAAAAGAAATTCAGGAGCTGTGAAAAGTACGATGAGCTGCTGTCGAGGAAAGTCAACTTACAGTTAAAGAACGGCGAACCTAACCAGTTAACCATAAAGCATTCCGGTTCAACACAATTGTGGACTATTGCAAATCATTTGAAGATTCTATGGTTCAGAGGAAAGCTGACCCCCGTCAGTTAAAAAATTAACCGGCGCTGTTACAGAAGCAAAGTTAAATTTTCTAAACCGTTGGGCGAAATAAGTTAATTATCCATCCTTTCTGCAGAAGTGGTTATCCGACCCCACACATCGTAATGGCTGCTAAAGTTGTAGATTAAGCTGGAAGAGCTCCCTACATGTTCAAAGTTTATGTCCAGAGGTATTAGAGAATTTCCCATCTCCAACCGGTCAAGGGGAACCACCAGAATTTGTTCAACTGTATGTTTTAGACAGCATACTAGGACTATCCAGCATATCAACAATATTTCCTAGTATATTTGAGCAAGTCAAACGCTACTTCAAAAAACTAATAAGCGACTTGCTGATTCCACAAAAAGCTGGACAGGCTTGAACAGAGATTACAGTTGGCAAAATGGCATTCAGATGGGATGATCAGTATATGTACACAATACAGTATAATTTTTCACGAGATCATCTCCAAGCTGCAACAAGAAACAAAATCTGGTAAGTACAGGTTGATTGAAAAGTATTGAAAGTGACAACTATTAATTAGTAGAGGAATCAAAATTTATACGCCATTTTAAAATTTCATCTTTCATTTGAACACATACAAATTTGTATTTTGATCTGGCAAATCATTCTTTATTTACAAGTCATTAGAAGTTGAAGTGTCAGTGTATTCGTTTACAATGGAAAAACCGAATATCGTGCAGTGATAATATTCTTTGTTTTGAAAGGTTTATCAGCAATAGAAATTCATACAAAAATGGTAAAAGTGTTAAGGGAATCTTACCTATGAAAAACTGTTTGGAAAACTGGTGCCGCATTCGTTAACAATTCAACAAAAACTGAATCCAAAACAAATTTCTCAGCGTAATTTGAAGCGTTTTAAGCAGAATAAAACCGATTTTGTGCGGAGATTTATAACTATGGATGAGACTTGGATTTACCACCATGATCCTAAACTGAAACAAGAACGTTTGTAAGACAGTGGACTGAAGCTGGTTGTTCAGCTCCAAAACAGGTGAAGTTAGAACGATCGGCAAAAAAGGTGAGTATTATTGCAACCTTTTGGACAAGTTTTATAAAAAAATTTGTGAAAAAAGACCCGCTTCACAGAAGAAAAAAATAATTTTTGATCAAGACAATGCACGTGTACACACGAGTCATTTGACGATGGCTACATTGAACGAATTAAAGTACGAATTGCTGGAACATCCACCGTATTCACCAGATTTTACTCCCAGCGATTACTATCTCTTCAGAAAAGTAAAACAATTCCTTCGTGGAAAGCGTTTTTCGTCGAATGAAGAAGCTATTGCAGCCGTGGAACAATATTTTGCAGAGCTTCCGGAAAATCATTAAAGAGATGGTATAAAATTATTGGAGGATCATTGGAATAAGTTTATTGAACTTGAGAGAGATTATATTGAATAAAAAAAACTAATTTCATTAAAAATTTCACATTCTTTCATTTATGCTTTCAATACTTTTCAACCAACCTGTATATATGTCAACTAACACAAAAGGCAACGCTTATATTTTTCTACTATACATGGAAAAGTAGAGAAAGGAATAAACACAGGCATTAATGCTTAAACTTCCTTTTTGTTACGCATTAAATATTTAGGCTTTCTCCTAATAACACAAAACATTTTCACATGCCAAAGTTACAATTAAGAAAACTTTAATTCTCGATCTTACATCGATACAACTCCAATAGACTATTTTATTCAAACAGGTTAGTAGCCCCCACCCGTGGCAAGCTCTGAGTGAATTGAAGCCTTTAGGAGTTGTAGCATAAAAAAGAAGATCTAGCATTAGATAGATTTTATAAATGTTATAACAAATCAATGAACTGAATGGAAATTTTAAGCGAGGAAGTAAAGTGTTTTGGTGGATGTGTTGAATTTTTTCGCAAAAAGTTTAGTTGATTATCATCTTTTGCATATAAAGTTACTTTTTAATTTATTTGTGACGGGTGTTCATACTAAAGTTTTAAGTTTTATGAAGCATTATATGCTTAAAATGCCAAAACCGTAAAACAAATTCAGCTACAATTGAAAGTTGCGGTGGACCCCAGATTTCCTGAGGAATTAAATTCAAAATCAAAGGTAATAAAACCATCAGTTATATTAAATAATATTTCACCATCAATTGTTAGTGCGCCTCTCCCGTCTACATTTATTGGTGCTGAATAAGACTCAAGAAGTAATCAGAACAGCTGTTCTGATGAATTAGAAGTTATGGTATACTCGGAACTTTTATATAGTTAAAGTGCAAATCAAGTCTTCAAAAATTGTTTCCGGTACAGATACCGAAGATTCAGGTTGTAGACTGAATAGTAATAACATGAATAACATGGAAATACCGTACTCCAGAGGGAAACGAATTTTAATATTTGTGGTACAAATATCTAACCATATTCATATTAAAACTGTTGCACCGAAATCTTAGCTTCATTTATCCAGACACCAGTGTAAAGTTTATGCTTAAAAAAGAAATAAAAAATTACACTGTTAAATTAGCTATTTTTCCAATTGGAATTTAAATTAAATAAAAATTTAAATTTTATGTAATCTTTGATTTTTCGTACCACCAAACGGGTTCTTTTCATCAGGAAACAGGTTCTTTTCATAATTTTCCGATAGCTGGACCATCGCTTTATCTCGTTAACCAAAAGCATCCAATTGTGTTGAACATTACTATATTTCAGATAATTTAAAAGTTGACTGATTTTTAATGGTCTAAATAATTATTTAGCACCGATCCTGGAAATGTTCCGAAGGCCCCGCACATTTCTTAGAATAGCTAAGCCATATAGCGGTCAATGTCACCAAGCCGATCCAATTATTATGAAATATAATATATTTCACAATTTCTAATAATCAAGGATGGTTTTAAAAATTGTTGTATCTCCGATCACAGAGATGTCCACAAGGTCTTATCCACATTTTCAGATAGCTTGGTTTAGTAGCACTCTCTGTGGCCAACGTGATCCATTTATGATGTACTTCACCATATTTCGCCGAATAAAACATTTTCATAAATTAAATAAATTAGTACGCGCCGATCACATTCACCGGGTCTTGCCTATATTTTCGGATAACTTGACCATGTGCCAGTCTACGTAGCCAAGCTGATCCAGTTGTGAAGGACTATACTATACTTCACAGAATTTTGAATTTTTAATAAGTTGGTTGTTTTTAAAAATTTTGGTAGCTCCAATCACAGAGATGTCCACAAGGTCATGCCTATATTTTCGGATAACTCGGCTATGTGCCAGTCTCCGTGTTCAACTTTAGCCAATTGTGATGAACTATACTAAATTTTACATAGTTTAGCACTTTATATAAAATGATATAAAATCGATCACTTTGTGCAATTAACTCCTGTGATCGATAAGGAGAAGCTCTATCGCTGATACTCCTTAGTCTCATTGTATCTGCTATAGCATCGGAGTGTGTTAAGAAGCGTCTTGCGAACATAATAGGTGTTACGACTGGCATACGTCTCCACTTCATACAGAGGAAAAAGAAATTTTTTGCGAAGATTCCAAACGCTCAAATAATTTGAATTTTTTTTTGTCGTTATAAGATACCATGACCACCATGGTGTTTATACCTATGCTCGCTTTTATGATTTCCAAATTTAAATTTAATATTCCCTCCGATTGCTATGTAAACATATTTTAAATTTTTTTTTATTTTGCATTTACTTGTTTTCTATATTGTCATGTACAAGCATACATATCTCTTGCGAGTTGGTGTGTGTACATGTATTGTGTAGTATGAGATAGAATGTTTGCGTTATTGAAATGTTCAATCTGGAATATTCTATTTTTCTTTCTGGTATCATTGGCTTAGATTAACGCGTGATATTTGCTCTGTGTGGGGAACAAGCCGATCGGTGTATTCGACATGAATCCGATGCGGCCGTACAGATAAGTATGTACATATGTTCGTCGTCGTTGTTCGTATTATTCGTTGTATTTGTGTACATAAAAAAAAAAACATAAATTTCAATAAAGATTTTACAATAATAAAAAATAAAAAAATGACGAACGATGTGCACAGATACAACGAATGGGACGAACAGCGATGCGAAGTAGAAAATAGGAGGGGGAAAATTTCTGACTTTTTCTCGTTGATTTAAAATATTTTTTTTAGTCTAGTTTTGAATTTTAATCAGAAAAGTTTAGTTTTTGATTTCGAAATAAGACAGTCGGGTTTTAAAATTTGCTAATGCCAAGTCGATTCTTTTTTTTTCTTAATAAAAATTGGTGAATCTATTTTTGTTTTTTTGATTTTGAAATGATAGGTCGAGTTTTAAAATTTGAGCTCGACGTTTAACTTTTTTTTCGATTGTGACATAGAATTAAGTCTAATTTTGATTTTGAGTTATTCAGTTTTAATAAAAGAAAATCAATCAGAATTTTGTTTATATAAATAAATTTAAGTGCATAGCTATGGCTATATTTTTCTGAGTCAACAAAATTTTTTTTGTTTGATAAGATGGACATGAACAGTCTAGTTTGAGGATTGTAGACTCAAGTTTGTGTGTATAAAATCCAGTTTTGGTTTTTTTTATGGACGTTTATATTACATATATACATATATAAATATAAAATTGTTATTATTAATATTTTAATAAAAGAAAAAAAAAAAAATCAATTCTTGTCTTAATTAATGAACAAATAAAAATAAAAAAAAATAAAAAAAAAATGGACGAAGTCCATTAGTTTGGGTTTTGTGAATTTAATTATTAAAACTTATCCGAACTGTAAATTTATTTTCATGTGTGTTATTAATAGAAAAAAAAATAAACTAAAAATTAAAATAAATTCCGTTTCATTGAAACGCCAAATTAAAAATAAAAAAATAAAATAAAAAAAACCCGGGATTAAACTCAAGGTCGTAAAGTGTGATTGTAAAAACAAAATAAATGCTCTATGGTTGTATACGACAAGTACATAACGAAAACGTGAGCAAACTATTCCTTGGCGCAACTGAGTTTGTTAATTCGATATACATATTGTAGCAGTATTCCCGCCCGTGGGGGCAGGGCATTTCTTGTGAGGGGGATCCTGCGTCGGCGCTGTTTGTAGTGTGGTTGGACGGGCCATAAGAAAAGGTACCAAAATTTAGGAGGAAAACCAACTGTAAATTTCTGCAATTTTGTTGTAACAGTTAGTTTTCCCCTAAGTATTTTCTTTTATTATATATTTGTTTGGCGGTCGCATCGTCGATTTGTGGTGGTGCATCGATCTGGTGAAAACCTCACTCAAAGCAAATTATTGTCAAGTTTTTTTCTCCGTCGTTTTGAGTGATTGCGTTTGAAATTTCCGCTGTTTTTCTTCTTTTTACTTCGCTTCCGCTCGGTTGTCCGTTCTTGGGTGTGGTTCGACCCCATAACGGTTCATTTCTTTCAGGTATTTTTGTGTTTTCCTTAATTTTCTTAAAACAGTGATAGTTAAAGTGAAATTTAACATTAACGTAGAATCAGTTTTAACGTAATTTATCTTGCTTAATTTTAAATTTTTTCTCTTTTACCGTAACAAAAATTTTTCTTTGAATTTCTTACTGTAGTGTGCTACGCCGCACCATGTGCGTGTAGACAAATAATTGATCGAGTGATGTGAGGTGTGGTCATGTGAAGGGTCGGCCTTTTTCCAGCCTTTTCCGTGCGTGCCGTTCGTTCCTCCAGGACAGGCTGTGCTGGAGGGCGGCACGCCATATGAGTTGATCGCGTCGGGGTGACGATCTCCGTTCCGGGGGATGGTCGCTGGGATTGTCATGCGGGCGTCCTTCCCTCATAGTGGCATCGGTGGCCGTCGCGACTGGGAAACAGCATCCCAGTAGGCGGGCCGATAAGGGGAGGCCCCTGTGGCAGTCACGGCGGTGATCACCTGGGATTGAGACGGTCACTCCGGATCGATCACTCCCAGCTTATCATTTTCTTTTTGCCGCTGAGGCCGTGGCAATATAATTTTAATTTCCATTTGCCCCTCTAATTTTGTTCTTCATGCGGTTATTCAAGCATGAGAAATATGTCTGAAAACCCCCACGCCGCACCGTGAGCTCTAGCCAGTTACTATACCGCATCAGACCGCTATTCTCATGTCTGTTAACGTAATCCCTTGGGGGATTCCGTTACATAGGATTCTAAAATAGTTTTTAGATAAAGTTCTGGAATAGGCCCAATCAGAATGGGAATTAACGATTATTTCTTTAACGATTTTCGATCTGCCTCATAGCAGATAAACCTCGACAGCTGCATGGCTTATGGAAACTGCAACAGACAATAGCTTTTATGATATTGACTGTTGAAATTGTTGATAATTTGGCAGCTGTTGAGGTTTCTCATATTGATATATTTACTATACATCTACCGGGAAACTTAAACCCAATCAAAAGAAAATAAGAAAAAACTTTTAAAGTTAGTGTAGGTTACCGGAATTAAAAAAATCATTTTAGAATCTCATTTCCGTAGTGCATGTCAAATATAATCCAAATCAGTTAAGGAATAGTTGAGTTCTAACCAAACAGGCCATATTCCACAACTTTATCCACGTCGACTGGCACATGGCCACGTAGACTGGCACATGGCTAATTTATCCGAAAATATGGGCAATACTTTGTGAACATCTCTGTGATCGGAGATACAACAATTTTTAAAACAAACAAAATTATTAAAAATTCTAAATTATGTGAAGTATAGTACAGTTTATCGTAAATGGATCTGGTAGGCCACGTAGACTGGCATAAGGCCAAGTTATTCGAAAATATAGGCAAGACCCGGTGAATGTGATCGGCGGTACAAATTTTTTTAGTTTATGAAAATTTTTTATTCTGCGAAATATCGTAAAGTTTATCACAATTGGATCAGGTTGGCCACGGAGACTGCTACTGAACCAATCTATCTGAAAATGTGGATAAGACTTTGTAGACATCTCTTTGATCGGAGATACAACCATTTTTAAAACCATATAATTATTAAAAATTCTAAATTCGTCGAAATATACGAGAGTTCATCACAATTGGATCAGGTTGACCTAGAATATGTGCAAGACCTTGTAGACATATCTGCGGTCGGCGATATAAAACTTTTAAAATAATCCAAAATTATTCAAAATTCCAAAAACTGAAATATATTATAGTTCAACATAATTGGATCGGCTTGGTGACATTGACCGCTATATGGCTTATCTATTCCAAGAAATGTGCGGGGCCTTCGGAACATTTTCAGGATCGGCGCTAAATAATTATTTAAACCATCAAAAATCAGTCAACTTTTAAATTATCTGAAATATAGTAATGTTCAACACAATTGGATGGTTTTGGTTAACGAGATAAAGAGATAGTCCAGCTATCTGAAAATGATGAAAAGAACCTGTTTCCTGATGAAAAGAACCCGTTTGGTGGTACGAAAAATCAAAGATTACATAAAATTTAAATTTTCATTTAATTTAAATTCTAATTGGAAATATAGCTAATTTAACTTCACACTCATTATCCAGACTTATGATCCTCTAACTACTGAGGATGATGTTTTGGCTTTTGCACAGTAACCAAGGTACCGTTTTTTTTTTTTTTTCAAAGGTATCTGTGACTTAGAAAATCTCTAAATTAGGAAACGTGGCCAACTGGTTTATCTATTAGACTCTTTCACAACCGAAATCCGATCAGTAGCCTCAAATGTGAAATTTCGGATACCCGCTGTACCAGTCAACTCTCGCGGAATTTATGTAATCCAGTGTGGCGGTTCACGCATTCGCACATGCGTTCTCCGCCGCACGGTCAGAACAAACACAAAGCAACGCGTCCTTTCTATCGCCTCTATTAAGGTATTATAACCGCGCGACACAACAAACAGATACACAAAAAGACGAAATACAATATACAACATGGACAGTCTCATCTCAATAGCGACAACACATCGCTCGTGGTGTTGGCCGCCACCGATTTTTGTATTCCCAAAATGGTGGTAAATAAATAAATTAATAATAAAACAATTTTGTAAAAATTAAATCAAACAAATATATCTAATAAAATAAAATTAAAAATAAAATTAATGCAATAAATAAAAATACATTTAACTAAATAAATAAATTAAATTTAATCAAACAAAATTGTGCACAAAGTTCATTTGTGTACGCTATACCAGTTTAAAACAGGATACTCATGCCTATAAGCTCCGGACAAACTACTTTCACTTTGACGTACTACAACAACCCCTCTGATATTAGAGGTAAACTTAAATTATTCTTGCTTAGCATGCTTGAGAACGGGATTATTATCTCTGAAACATGGCTTACTAAAAGTTTTATTTCGAAAAAATATTTTCCAACCAACTACGTCATTCGCAAGAATTTTTTATCAGTCAGAAAGATTAAGGTTAAGAAACCAGTTCGTTGCATGCCATCCTATTTATGAAGTTGTTTCTGTACGTATTAATCTGGCCAGTTCCTCTATCTGCTGTAGATGGTTGCTGTAGGTATCCCTTGCGGATCTACTTTGGAATATTATCTTGGAATTATTAATTCCATCAATTCTGCAGTTACACCATTATTTCTTGTTGCTGAACAACTAATGGTTACTGGGGACTTCAATCTTCCTGATATTACTTCAACTGATGTTAATGGTGTTTTCTGCGACTTTTCTTTCAACATTGCTGCAGTTGAACCGAATTATCAATAGTCGACGCAAACTCCTCGATTTGGGTTTTTCAACTGACCTTATGTAAAGGAGTAGTTCCAGAAGTACCCGACCTGATAAAGAAAACACAAAAGATTTGGGAACAAATATCTTTAATTCTCAACATAGTCCCCTTTTACAGTGAGAACCGTCGACCTCCTCAAAATAGCCATCAACCCCAAACTCCACCTCTTCATTGCTGATAAATAGATCTTTTATCAGCAAGACATTTTTCTAAGTTTGGAAAGAGAAAATAATCCGAGGGGCTAAATCTGGCGAAGAGCGTGCTTGAGGAAGTAGTTCGAACTTTAACTCTTTGATTTTTCACTTCGCGATATCGAATGTGTTCTTGATAAAACAGCACTTTCTTTTTCGCCAAATGTGGTCGTTTTTTTTTTTATTTAAGTTCGCATAATACGTTGACTATTTTTCCTTTTTAAAAATAATCAATGAAAATTATGCCATGCGGACCCCAAAAAACTGATGCTATGCCCTTTGCCAGCAGATGGAGCTGTTTCGCCTTCTTTGAGCCGATTCTCACTTTTCAGTCCATTGTTTTGACAGTTCCTTCATCTCAGGTGTGAAGTAATGAACCCTTGTTTCATCCAAGGTTATGAATCGACCCAAAAACTCAATCTATAACATCCTCACGATGCTCAATCTATAACATCCTCATCCATTGTTGGCAAACGCGGAGCACAGCATTAATGTCAAAATTTTCAGTCAATAAGCGATGTACCGCACTTTTTAAAATGCCTACCATGTCTGTTACCTCGGGCACTTTCAGCCGACGGTCATCCAATATCATTTTGTGGATTTTCTTCACTATTTCTGGTATGCTAACCTCACTTGGTCGACCACTTCGATGCTCGTCTTCGTTTAAACTTTACCACCCCAATATTTTATTGTTGTAAACGAAGGAGCAGACCCACATAGTAGAATCTAGGTCGTCTTTGATATTGGTTAGACTGAAGACTTCTCAAATGAAAGTATTGTATCATATAACAAACAAATACTAAATAAAGCAGTCTTCAAACTTCAAGCTTAAGGTTTACTTTCGACCATAGTATTTCTTTTTCCAAACAACAACTGATATCTATACGTCAGGTTAGGTACTTCTGGGACTACCCTCATATGTGGAGCTTTCGTTATGTGAAGATTTTACTGGATATACGCATTTATCCTACTCAAATCATGATATACATACATTATCCAAGTGAATTGCAATACTATACGTTTACTTTTAGTAATTCTTTTCATTTCAGTTTTAGGCATGTAGACTAAGTTTCTGAAAACAAACTTCTTGTCGATTCTGATTGGGTATTTCACGAACGTGGAGAAAATTTAAACAACCCTTTTTCAACGAGCTTCTCAAATCAGGTGTTAAAAGTTATGTTCCTTCTATGAGAAACAAACCTCGGTATCGGGAGCCATGGAACAATAAGCAACTATTTCGTCTTGAAAAACGCCATAACAAGTTACACGGTATTGAGTTTTCATATTACAAATCGAATGGAATTTCATAAATGGTAAAAAGGAGGTTGTTGCATTTCCTACCCCAATGACTTTTCAGAATTCTTTCTCCAGTCATCACTCTGATATTTGTAATTTGTTTGCCCATTTTTTTGAGTCTTTCTATGAAGTAACTGCGATGTTACGTAACAAGCCTTTAATGAACAGCGATCGCTCTGATTTGATTTTTTTTTTTTAAAGTTTACGGTAGCAGAAGTTTACGATGTTTTATCTCAACTTGAAGTTAATAAGGGGCGACTATCATCTTTAATAACAGCCTACATACTGGTGTTTTGCTGATCTAGTAAAAGAAGTAAAGTCAATTTAAATATTGATCTACTTAATGAGCCCTCATTCACGTTTATGCTCTACTTTCCATACTCGTTCTGAAATGGTATTCTTTCCGCATTTCCATTTTACAATAAACTGTTGTGATTCGAATATTATAATGCAAGTTCATGATCTTTTGTTTTTTATCTTAACATATATCATGTCCAACACATTACTCATAAAATATTTACTATAAATCAAAGGACAGTAAACCTAATAAAAAATAGTCTTATCTGTTGGAATATCCAATTACACAATATCTAGTCGCAATCACAACCTAAGCGTACGAGTATTTATCAACACAAAAATGTATTATTACATACTGAAAAAGGAGTAAGTGTAGTTTACTATTTCTTATAATCTCATATATGCTCATCTACATAATAAGGATAAAGACGAGAAGACACATAAAAGGAAATTCAAAAATATGATTATGATACGAATGTGAATTGAATGAGTGATTTTGCTTTTCAGGCTTCTTTTTTTTCTTTTGCATTTCCATACACATAATATACACATACATTTAGACATAACATTATTGAAAATTAGATTCAAAGATTTTGTGAAAGGAAGAAAAACGATACGAGAAAGCAAATTATTCTGTAATGTGATAATATAAAACTGTAGATGGATATAGAGATTACATTATGTATATACATATAACAATAATACATAATATTATGTATACTCTGGTTCCCATCTCAAGAGTTTTTTTCTTTTTCTGTTCGTAATTCTTTAACCAAAGAATGTTTAATATTGTGGCATTTTCTTACATCTTACTGCTATCCGTTGTTAAGAATCATGAAATCAAAATATTTATCTGTTAAATTATGATTATTTTTATTATTGTGGTGCTCGGTTTTTATTATTTAATATTCGTTTGTTTTAAATTGTTACCCGAATTTAAAACAAAAGAGCATTCAAAACAAATTGCAAAAGAGCTTTAACACCTTGAGTGCCGTGTGCACCGCTGGCGGTACACATTCGATTTTGTTTTCAGTGTCGTGTGTAGCGCCGGAGTTACGACATCCCGGATGTCCAACAACAACAACCCAAGCAACATTTATTTTAAAATCATATTTCATAAATTCCAAATACATTATTTTTTTATTTTAAAATCATATTTCATAAATTCCAAATATTTTATATTTTTTTATTTTAAAATCACATTTCCATTATACATGGAAATTCTAAATAGTTTATATAAAATCATATTTCATAAAATCGTATAAATGTTTTTATTAAGAATCTAATCATATTTCAAATTATATTTTCACACAATAAATTGTGTTAACGTAGACAAAACCGTATTTTTTATAGATAATAATTTCCACATTAGATTCAGATGGTATTTGCATTTTGTCGAGGGCATATCGACAAAAATAATAGTACATCTCGGTATTAAGTAAATTTAAGTAGATTAAGAAACAATAAAATTATAAATTAAACTAATAAAGATTTACTGAATAAAATTATAAAAAATAATAATAATGAATAAATGTAATAAAATTAATAAAAGTTAAAGTTCAAAAATATAATTGGCGCAGTTGATAGGATTTCCTATTTCAATAGGATCTCTAAAAGTAAAATTTAATAAATAGAAAGTGAAATCTAATAAATAAAAAGTAAAAAGTCAAATCAAGAAAAAAATAATAAAAAATTTTAATAAAATTTTTTTTTGTGTGTTAATAGTAATAAGTTCTCTCAGTCAATTTTTTTTTTATCAAATTAAGTGATTAAGAATATTAAGAAAAAAATTTTAAGTGATTAATAAGAAAATAAATGCGAAATTTATAAAGCAATTGTGAGTGAATAAAATACAACGAACAGTCGAATGAAAAACATTGAACTCATTAATAAATATAAAACGTGCTAAATATTGTGCATTGTATCATTGTGCATCGACATCAAAGTGGTGAAGACATCCGAGGGAATATCGGACAGATAAGCCAAGGATCATGCAGCTGTACTTGTTCTGGTAAGCGACAATATTTTTACAAATTATATTTATTGAGTATATTCATCCCTGTTCATGTCCTTTAAATTTAGAATTTTAAATAAGTGCAATAATTCTCATTCGACAGAAGCATATAGTTTTAGAGATTTAGTAGATATTAAGTTAAACTACCCAAGTAATTGTTCAAAAATGAATGTTAAAGAACAACTAGATCAGCTTAGGATACCAGATGCCATCAAAGACTTACCGCATTTCGACGGTAATAGTCGAACATTATTCGACTTTATAGAAAATGTCGAAGAAATTTTAGCTTTAGTGAAAAATTTAGATGGTACGCCAAATGGGAAGATTATTCTTAGGGCGGTTAGGAATAAAGTAATAGGAGAGGCCAATGAAGTGCTAAATATGTATGGCACTCCATTGCATTGAGAAAATATAAAAACTAATCTTGTGAATCATTATAGTGATATAAGGAACGAGACTAGTTTAGTGAAAGATCTCCATAGACTTAGCCAAGGAGTAGAATCAATTGAATTTTATTATTCAAAAATTATCGATATTTATTCAACAATAATGAATAACATTAAAGTAAACGAAAGAGATCAGAATGTATTAAGATCTAAACAAACTTTATATGAAGAGATGTGCAGGAATATATTCGTTTCTGGCATTAGAGAACCTTTAGGGTCTACAGTAAGAGCAATGCGACCCACATCACTGAGTGAAGCTTTTTCATTCTGTTTAAAGGAACAGAACATTAGCTATCTGAAAACCCCAAATTATAGTAAAATTAACACCTCAATAAGGAAACCATTACATATTAAACCCCTAATTATATCACAACCTAATAACACATACTATAGATCTAATGCACCCATAAACTTACCTAGTTCTTTTCAACCTAGATTTAATCACAATCAATACAATCAATTTACTCCTCAAAGACCTAATTTTCAACCGAATTTTAATACCTTCAGACCTAATTTCCAACCGAACTTTAATACCTTTAGACCCAATTTCAATCAATTAAGACCATATGTGCAAAAACCAGCACCAAATAACTATCCCCAGCCTATGGACACATCGAGTGGTCATTCTAAATTTAAAAACCCAATTAGAAATAATAATAATAATTTCCTTCGACCAACGGGTCAACCAAGATTTCACGTAGAAGAATTATTTACGTTAGAAAATAATTCCCCAAATAATTCACGAGAAGATGGTAATCATCTTAATGAACATAACTCTGAAAATTCATATTATATTAACTATCCAGTTGAAAACAACCCACAAATCGATTTGCAGAGTGAACAATATTGCCCAGTAGAAAACGAAATTGACGATCAGGACTTTCCTTTACCTGACTTGGAACACAACTCGGATATTTAGACATTAACAAACATCAATCATCTCTTCTACCGTACATACATATAAAAGGGCCAAATAATCAACTTTTTAAATTTTTAATAGATACAGGAAGTAATAAATCTTTCATTAGACCTAACCTTGTAAATCCGGAACTTATTAAAACTATCGATCCCGTCAAAATTAAAACTGTATTTAATACTCATTCCTTAAATAAGCAGATAATTGTAGAAGGTCTAGATGAATTTAGAACAAAAGAAAAACTTCAATTTCTATTATTCAGTTTTCGTAATTACTTCGATGGGCTAATCGGTTTAGAGCTCATGCAACAATTACAAATAAAACTTGATTTTCAAAATTCAATTTTAGAAACCAAAGATGGGATAAGAATTCCATTAATTTTTAAGCCAAATTTTATGTCAAAACCATATAAAATAGAATCTGAAAGTAAATTAATCGCACACTTACCTGTCGATGTACAGAGTGGCGACATTTACATCAAACCAGTGAAAATCAAAGATCAGTTAATAATCCCCGAAGGTATATACCAGTGTAAGAATTGGTATGCATACGTTGAAGTAATCAATTTTTCCAACGTTCCACAAACTTTCATTATTGACCAACCCATAAAAGTCGAATCTCTTAAAAATAATAGTCGAGCTGAAATTCATAATTTCACAGTAAATAATTTCAATAATGACAATAACATTGAAACACCAGATAAAGATATTTTAGACTTAATTCGAATAAATCATTTAAATAACGAAGAAAAAACGACAATAGCCAAATTATGTAAAGATTTCGAAGATATATTCTATAAAGATGGACAAAATTTATCTTTTACCAATCAAATTAAACACTCCATTCAGACAATCGATAATATTCCTATATATAGTAAATCGTACAGACACCCTTACGTACATAAAGAGGAAGTTCAAAAACAAATTTCGAAGATGCTAGAACAAGGCGTTATAAGGCCAAGTTTCTCGCCATGGTCATCACCGATTTGGATTGTTCCCAAAAAATCAGACGCTAGTGGAAAACAAAAATGGAGACTCGTAATAGACTATAGGAAGCTTAATGAGAAAACAGTAGACGACCGATACCCTCTTCCAAATATAAACGAAATCCTCGATAAACTAAGAAAGTGCATGTATTTTACTACATTAGATTTGGCATCGGGATTTCATCAAATTGAAATCAAATCCGAGGATATACCAAAAACAGCATTCAATGTAGAAAACGGTCATTACGAATTTGTTCGAATGCCGTTTGGTCTAAAGAATGCCCCGTCGACCTTTCAACGGGTCATGGACAATGTTTTGCAAGACCTACAAGGCAAAATTTGCTTGTGTTATATGGATGATATAATCATCTTTTCAACATCACTCCAAGAACATCGAGAAAGTCTTGTAAAAGTATTTACAAAGCTCAGAGAAGCTAATCTTAAAATCCAAACTGATAAATCCGAATTCCTCCATAAGGAGATCTCATTTTTAGGACATTTAGTAACAAGTGAAGGAGTTAAACCTAACCTAGATAAAATAAGAGCAGTAAAAAATTTCCCTTTACCCCGTACAGAAAAACAAATTAAATCCTTTTTAGGGTTGTTGGGTTACTACAGGAAATTTATTAAGGATTTCGCCAAAATTACAAAACCGCTGACTGAATGTTTGAGAAAAACAAACAAAATAACTTTAGATTCTAAATACATCGAATGTTTTGAAACATGTAAGAATTTATTGTGGAACGATCCCATACTACAATATCCGGACTTTTCTAAACCTTTTAATTTGACAACAGACGCTAGTAACTTTGCTCTAGGAGCCGTATTATCTCAAGGACCAATAGGATCCGATAAACCAATTTGCTACGCCAGTAGAACCCTAACTCAAACAGAAACAAACTATAGCACCATAGAAAAGGAACTTCTAGCCATTGTATGGGCTACTAAATACTTCCGACCGTATTTATATGGAAAGAAATTCAAAATCATAACGGATCATAAACCATTGACATGGTTAATGTCACTAAAAGAACCAAATTCGAAGCTAATCCGTTGGAGATTAAAACTCGAAGAATTCGATTACGAAATTGTCTATAAAAAAGGTGTTCAAAATACAAATGCAGATGCATTGTCACGAATAGAAATACATTTAAATGAAACCGATAATTCCACGCAAGAGAACAGTAACGATGAAACAATATCATCAATGAGTTCAACCGAAGAAAATTCAACAAGAGGACTTCCGATATCAAGTAGACCTCTAAATGAATTTACACACTAACTAGTTTTAGAAAGAAATGATAATTTAAACTCAGATATAAAATTAAAAATATTATTTACAAATAAAAGAAGATACACAATAAAACAGAATAATCTAGATAACGAGGACGTTATAACGAATATTATAAAAAATTATACCTTACCAAAAAAAGTAACAGGTATATTTACTAATGATGAAACATTTAAGGTAGTTGAATTAGTATATAATAAATTTTTTAATAACGGTATTTTTAAATTAGTTAGATGTAAGATATTATTAGAAGATGAAAGCAATAGAGAAAAACAAGAAACCATTATTCGAGATTACCATAATAGATCAAATCATCGAGGAATAAACGAAACATGGTTACATTTGAAACGACAATATTATTTTCCCAAAATGAAAACTCTGATAACAAAGATCATTAATAATTGCGATATTTGTGCTAGATTTAAATATGAAAGGAACACAAAACCTTTAAAATTCGAACTAACCGAAACTCCAGCTAAACCTCTGGAAATTTTACACATAGATATTTACTCGGTACATAACGAAACCTTCCAATAATTGATAAATTTAGTAAATTTTCCAGTGCTTATTTACTAAACGGTAGAAATAGTATAAATATTATAAAATCACTAAAACATTTCTTTTCACACCATGGAATCCCCAAAAAAATAATTGTAGACAATGGGGCCGAATTCGTTTCAGTAATTTTCCAAGATTTCGTTAAATTATATAACATACAATTACATTGCACCTCAGCCAAGAATTCAACCGGAAATTCTCCCGTAGAGAGATTTCACTCTACAATAACTGAAATCATTAGAATAATCTATAACCAAAATAAAACTAAATCGATAGGAGAAATAATGAATGAAGCCATCATAACATATAATAATTCCATACACTCTACGACTAAGTTGACTCCCTTTGAACTAATATCAGGTCATATTAACGAACTTAATCCAATAACTACACCAACCAATGTATTAAGTGGACAAGATTATCTTCAAAATCACATTAAAAATTACGAAAACCTAACCAAACTTGTTCATGATAGGAATTTGGAAACGAAACAGAAAATAATAAGCGAATTAAATAAAAACCGTGTAGATCCCCCAGACTTTAAACCCGACGAACAGATTTACGAATTAGAAAATAGAAGAAATAAGTTAGCCCCTAGATTCATGACACATAAGGTAGTAAAGAATAACAAAATTACATTAATTACAAATAGACGTAAGGTTCACAAACAGAAAATTAAGGGAAGGAGAAAATTCCAAAACAATTTATCAAGTAATAACAACAACTCAAACGAGCCTAACTCCAGTGAGTAGGTGAAAATTTTCCCAATATTAATATTGAGGAAGTGTGATAAGTCGTATTTTCAGCCTCAATAATAATACATAAACGTAATTTCTGGTTCATCCTCTTCAAAATAACGCAAGGACAGAAAATAGAGATACATGACTTAACAAATAACAGGGGACTGTTACCACTAAAATTAGGCGATGCCAGAGTCATCGAAACTTATTCAAAATTGGTACATATAATAAATATAACTGACTACGAATTGAACATATTAACAACCAACAAAATACTTTAGAAGACCATATAAATAGATTTCAAAACGAAATAGTGGATAAACTAAACCACGTAGAACATATGTTAAAAGTCAATCAATACTTTGATCTATTATTCTTTGACATTCAAATGTTGAATAATCATTTGGAAGACATTCTAGAATCCGTAACTTTAGCCAAATTAAAAATAATTTCAAAACACATCCTACAAGAAATAGAATATATCCACGAAAAGCTCAAACAACAAAACATTAATGTTAAAGTCGACGAGAATGTATACGAGTTTTTAGAATTAAGCGCATATTTTAACCAATCTAATATAATCTTCATTGTCCAAATACCTACCTTTTATCCCGAATCATTCGAATTCTATAGATTGAAACAATTACCTATCAATAATACTTACACCCTAGAATTGAAATCCCAATTCCTTTTACTCAATAAATATTTTTATCAATATGTCGACAAACCATGCATGAAAATTGAGTAAACAAGATATTGCTTCAAAACAAAGTTATTGAAAAACACACCAGAGGGATGTATAGCAAACTTGATCAACAATAAACCAGCACATTGCAGTATGATTGAGGAGACAATTGAAGATACCGTTGAACCAATCGAACAAAACTATTTGTTCGTACTTACTCACACAGAAATCATGATGGAAACCACATGTAACAAGGACGCACAAAATAAATAAATATGCAACATTCTGGGATCCTGTACAAATAATCTCAACATTATACAACGAAATTAATACATCGATAACAATGAAAAATTTAACATTGGAAAAGTTAAATTTATGGACAACAAAAACACAGAAGCCATTAACATAATAAATTTAAGAAATAATAATAACCATATTTCCATTATAGGAGCATTATGCGTTACAATCTCAATTGTAGTAGGAATCATCATCATGATACGACTGATGCAAAAGACAGCAATAATGGAACCAGGTCCAGATCCTCCAGCCAACTTACCACAGCCAATTCAGCTCAGTTGGCCTTCGCTTCATTCTTAGGGGGGAGGAGTTACGACATCCCGGATGTCCAACAACAACAACCCAAGCAACATTTATTTTAAAATCATATTTCATAAATTCCAAATATTTTATATTTTTTTATTTTAAAATCACATTTCCATTATACATGGAAATTCTAAATAGTTTATATAAAATCATATTTCATAAAATCGTATAAATGTTTTTATTAAGAATCTAATCATATTTCAAATTATATTTTCACACAATAAATTGTGTTAACGTAGACAAAACCGTATTTTTTATAGATAATAATTTCCACATTAGATTCAGATGGTATTTGCATTTTGTCGAGGGCATATCGACAAAAATAATAGTACATCTCGGTATTAAGTAAATTTAAGTAGATTAAGAAACAATAAAATTATAAATTAAACTAATAAAGATTTACTGAATAAAATTATAAAAAATTATAATAATGAATAAATGTAATAAAATTAATAAAAGTTAAAGTTCAAAAATATAATTCCGGCGGTGCACGATTAGATGTAACGAGTGAAACAATTTTACCTGAGTACCACATGCTCCGCCGGCTGTCAGGCTTCATAATGTATGACTTTGATGTACAAAAAAGAAAACAATAAAAAGAAGTTATTCACAAATTCGCTTTATACGTCCTTAGATATTCGTAATGGTTCTTATATGTTGGCACTCTATAAATATTTATTGTATGTATATAGCGGCATTCAATGTGTTAAAGACCTCACCTAAGATTCTCATTAAAACGAAGTTGTTTGGATTACGGCTGGGATTCCTAGACGACGGAAATAGACGGCGAACTTCTTGAACGAAATCGCTAAAGGCATACATAATACAAATACATATACATAGTAGTACTATCACACGAAAAAAAAATATCGATCAAGTTTCGTTATTCGCGCGATCGAATTTAAATGCTAAGACAGTGTCCGAAACCACTTATAAATATTTTTTAGTACTAATTTTTGACGTTTATTTGAAAAAAACTGCACACACCCAAATTATCACTGTCCAATCCAATAATTTTTGATATACACAAAATAAATTCATTTTGCGACTGATGCAGTAGCCTTAGCATTTTATTTCAAAGAAATTGACTTTCCTGTGTCATGAATATCCATTAACCCTCCCGTTAAGCTGCCAATACACGGTGCAACTTGGTTGTACAACTGGTATGTAGACTAGTCTGCAGACTACACCACACACTTTGCAACTTGTTGTACAACAAGTTTGAAAACATAGAAAGTAGAAACAGTCAAAATATTTTATTTTTTATAGTGAGCGTATACAATTTTTGTTTTTCCAAATATAAGTAACTACCTATCAAGTAAAATTATTCCAAGTCAAAATTATTTAAGTAAAATTAAAAAACGAAACTATAAATATGAGTGAAAGTGATGACATTACTGCTTTAATTGTTATTGCGGAAGTTTTATTTCAAGACAAAGAACAAGAGAAACGCAGAAAAAGAAAAATTTGGATGAAAAGCTGGTTAAAAGATAAAGATACGTTTTCTAACCAAAGACTTTTGAAAGAATTAAAAGTTAGTCAACCAGATGACTTTAAAAACTTCATGCGTATGGATGAAGAAACATATCATCTATATCTTCTGGATAAAGTAAAGCCATTGATAGTAAAGCAGGATAATTTTATGCGTGATGCCATTAATGAAGAAACGCGATTATCCATAACTTTAAGGTTTTTGGCTACCGGTAATTCTTTTGAAGATTTAAAGTTTTCGAATGCAGTATCAGCGCAATCCATTGGAAAAATTGTTATCGAAACATGTGAAGCAATTCGAAAAGTTTTAAAGGATTATATTAAGGTGAGTTTTACCAAAATAATTAGTTGCATAATATTTTACTAACATAATTTTCTTAAAATACAGATTCCAGCTACCTCTGATGATTGGAAAAAAATATCCAACGAATTTGAAAGAAAATCTGGTTTTCCTCATTGTATAGGTGACATTGATGGCAAGCATATAAATATTAGAAAACCAGCGAAATCTGGTTCCTACTATTTTAATTATAAAAAACAGTTTAGTATTGTTCTTATGGCTATTGTCAATGCCGATAGCGAATTTATAATGATTGATGTAGGAGCAAATGGTAGGATATCAGACGGTGGTGTATTTATTAATACAAAATTTTACCAAAAATTACTAAACCAAGAATTAAATATTCCTGAACCTGAAACTGTGGATTCTACGGGCCGGAAGTTACCTTACGTTCTAATAGGCGATGATGCCTTTGCCCTGGAGAGAACTAACTGAAACCATTCAGTGGTAATCATCTGATAAAAGAACAGGAACTTTTTAACAAAAAATTGGGTTCTGCGAGAGTAAAAGTAGAGAATGCATTTGGCATTTTGGCTGCTAGATTTAGAGTTTTTTTAACAACTATTGCTCTTTCTCCTGAAAAAGTTACGAAGATTGTGATACCTTGTTGCTATTTATGTACATAATTTTTTAAAAAAGAGTAGAGGCGTTTTATACTCTAGAAATGAATCGGGAGGAACGTTTCGGCTTTCAGAAACATTATTGCAAATGCAACCAGCAGCATCAAGAAACTCATCATCACAAGCTAAGCTCGTGAGAAACGATTTCTGCGAAGTTGTCAATCGTTTGCATAGCACCGAATAAATGTTTGTAATTATTTGTACTTATTTTATATTCATAAAAATAAACAGTTTTAAACATAGAAAAAGCAATAATATTTTTATTAAAATTTTTTATGAATATTGGTTGTCATTAAAAAGATTATTAAAAGTTCTATGATTTGGATTTTGTGATGACCTAGAAATATTAAAATTAACAGGAACAATTTCCTCAACAACGATGTGATTTGATTATAAGGTTTTACACATCTAGAGTCATCAGCTCGTGAAGAATTACTGGTACTTGGTAGTGGGTTTGATGCATAAATTGTTGAGCATCTAGGATCAGCAAGCGAAAAACTACTGGTACTAGGCAATTGATTTGATGTATACGGTGTTGAACATCTAGAATCAGGACGGGAAAAACTACTGGTACTAGGCAATTGATTTGATGTGTAAGGTGTTGAGCATCTAGAATCAGCGCGTGATGAACTACTGGAACTGGGCAATGGAGAAACTGTGTTAAGTGTCAGCTCGTTTAATTGCCCCCTTATTAAAATTTCATCTATGGCTTTTTTGGCATAAAGTTTCTGTCTATCATTAAGTTTTTTAAAAGATGTTGCCCATCCTTCAGCAAATATTTCTGACTCATCTTTTTTAGTTTTATGTCGAACTAAATGATCGACAGCTGTTTGCAAAAATTCGTCCCGAATATTTTTATTTCGACATATTTTTTTGGAAACTGGGAGGGTTGTTTCAAGCTTAGAAATTTAACAGTAATGTGAAATATCTTTAAAATGTATAACTTACTTCAATTTCCTCTACATCATCATCGGTATCCACACTAGAAATTCCAGCAGGTGGGATTTCATTGCCCCTTAGGAAATATAAAATTTCAAAATACCACAATGATGGGACGTATACATCATCCTCACCAACTCCAGATTTCTCACTTTTTATAACCTTATTAAGTTCGCGGCGATAGCAGCTTCTTATGTTGTTTATTTTATTCTTTAAACTTGAAATTGTAGCCTCACTATCTAAGTTTTTATATATGGTTAACAATTTCTCCCATGCTTTTTGCTTTTTATCTTTATTTTTGTACACAGAACTTTTAACTTTCCATAATTCTGGACATTGTTCGAATTCTTCGAAAAAGTCTCTCCACAACTGATTATTAACTACAGCCATTGCAATTAAAGAAACTTATTCTTTTTTAATAAAATATTTAGCTCGTTTTATGTGGTTTAGTTATAATCTTCGTCAATAACGGTATTAAAATTCCCAATAAACATAAAATGTCATTTAAGTTGTACAACTTGTCCACACCCATTGCAACTTGGTCGTACAACCACTGGCTCCGCCTATAAAAATCAAAATTTTTTGATTTTCTTACAACCTAGATTCGAACCTTCAAAATGGTTGTACAACTGCCCTACAAACGATACAACTTGACTAGTCTGCAGACCAGTTGTACAACCAAGTTGCACCGTGTATGGGCAGCATTAGGTACATGGGTTTGGCCGAACTTTTTTGATTTAAATTGTAATTTAAAATATTTCTAATTAAGCTAGCGACTTGAAATTTCGTGTACCTTCCTAAAATTTTATTAGCTACCGATCTAAGAAAAAAATCAGGAACAAAAACCTCTACAAGGATAATTATAATGGTGTTGTGATGTACAGGTCGTTTTCGTACCTCATGAGCCTGGACAGACTCCTATATATTTTATATGAAAGATGATGGAAGTTTTCGCTTTTTTTTTACTTTCTATTGGCAATTTTCCATTCAGACGCACCAATACGCATTTTCGCACATAAATGTGTGTACTCATACTATTGAGTGACACTTTTTCGACGTTTTCTTTGTTATTTTCTAATCTATCCTAACTCAAGATATAAATATGACAAGGTATGTTTGACAGCTGAAAGTGTGGCAGTTAGGTATGTCATCTATCAAAGAAACCGACAGTCAACAAACACTTGGTTCAGGCGGTTTGGTGAATTTGAATTGATTCTCGAAAATTTCGCATTAGCTGCGAAAACAATTTCGCAGCTATATATAAAAAATGGTAGAAAAAATAATAACCTTCGCTATACCAAGTGGTTACGAACGACGAAGTATCGTTTCGTACGATACAAACCACACAATTATCTGAAAAACGTAAAAATATAGTGCACATACTTTAACTTATATTATATTGCTAGTAATAAATCATCTTTTAATAAATAAAAAAAAATTGAGGTGTGGCCAACACACGACTTTCTTTTACGAACAGAGAATTTTGAGAAATTTTATTTTTTTTTATAACTTTTTTTTTTAATTTTTTTTTTTTTAATTTTTAAATTTTTTTTTTAATTTTTTTTTTTTAATTTTTTTATTTTTATTTTTATTTGTTTTTAATTTTTAGAAACATTTTGTTTAAAGTAGTTTTTTGTAAATCTTATACTTTTTAAGATATTTGCAAAATAAATTTTCTGGACCAAGGGAGTGGCCACTTCCGGTTAGCCGATTTGGAGTAAAATTCACTGGGACCTCCCAATTTATCAAAAAAGCTTAAATCTGAAGTTTCAGTTCGATTGGTTAAACCATCTGGGCTGTGGAGAGGACACAGACAGACTGACAGACTGACAGACTGACAGACGGACAGACTGACACCATTTCGAAACCCACTTTTTCGGACTCAGGGGACCTCAAAACAGATAAATCTCTAAAAATCTCAAGGTCCAAAATTTTCATGATTACTATACTTTATTTTACTAGAGTAAAAGAAAGTAAAACCAATGTAGTTCTGTTGTCGCGATAATTAATAATAAAATCAAACGTTACAAAATGAAAAGTAAACGCCGGTGTATTCTGTGTTTGTTCAACATACGACATAGAAGTAACTATCCACGCATCGGAGAAGATCCTCGCCCAACCGTGGATATATTTGTGCGCTGCAACCAACACGGTCAGCTACCACAAAATCACGTAGAGCGGAACGTCATTCTGGGTTAATTTGGATATTTTATTGCGATTTAGTTTTTTGTTATAAGAATATTTTTAGGTTTTGGAAATGGAAATAAGTTTCAACGACTGTACATGATAGAAAAAAACACAAATCTCAACCAAACAAAGTCAATGTAGTGTATATAACTCGAAGTGACGTCACAAAAAGGAAACATATCCACAGGTCGATTGGTTGGAACATACCACTGTAAATGTTTATATCATATGATCCAAACTTATCTTTCTTTTTTCTTAACAGTACGTGCGTATGTGCAGATGTGTAAATTCACTCGCATCAGATTAGTTGACTAGTGAACGTTGAAGGTTGAACACACAACGCGTTAGTGCTAATAAAATATATTTTACGTTTCAAACTCTTATGATTATTTTCTATATTCAAAATGAAGTGGAATTTATTTATAATACGCGACCACAGGTACGTGGTAATTTAGATTCCGCATATTATGAATGATGGCAGCGGCTATAGCCAATAATATAGAACGTGGAAGAGCTCGAACGAAGAGGAAATGTAATCGGACGAAATCGCGAAGAAATCGAACGAAGAGGAAATGTAGTCGGAAATTCAACAACAAAGTGCTGCTGAAGATTGTTTCTACAGTAAGGACGGTCCAAAATAGAATAAAAATGAACCAAATGCTGCTGTTCGTATGCGTCAAGGAACAAAATTCTATTATAATTGAAGTTTTCAAAAAAAAAAAAAATTATTTCACACCAAACATTGTGCTCATTATTACCACAGAAACGAACCGTTATGGAAAAGACTTGGTTAAAAAATGGAATGTGGCTCATTCCGATAAAAAAACAAAATTTTGGAAGGATGTAACCGAAAGTGAATTAGATGCATTTATTGCAATACTTTTAAAATAACATGCCAAAGTCACACGTTTTGTCGCATAAAGATGGCCTTCCCATATTCAGAACAACTATCCCCCCCATCAAGGATTCCGTGCATTGGCACGATTTATTCGGTTTGATGACGGGCGAACGCGTCAATATCGTTTGCAAAGTGACAAAGCCACACCAATTCGTAACTTATGGAATTATTTGAATGAAAACGCATGCGAATATTACAATTATATCGTGGTAAAACTAGATTCACTCAATATATTCAATCGAAACCAGCGAAATATGACATACAAATTTGGTGGGCTTGCGATTCAAAAACAAAATATCCATCGAGAAGAAGAAGCTGAACGTGAAGTAAATCAAGGCGAAAATGTTATGTTACAACTCGCAAAAACGTACAGAAATAGCGACCGTATAATTATCGCTGACAATTTCTTTAACAAATTGGAAGGAACTAAGCGACTGGCTAAATTTGGTCTACCATTCGATCCAATAAAAGATATCTCTCTGATGAAATGAAAAAGCATCCACGTTGTCCTGTTCTTTCATCTTGTTTTGGATTTCACGACAATTTGGTTTCAATTTTGAGGTATATGCCAAAAAAGAATAAGTAAGCGAATTTACTTTCCACCATGGACTACACAAAATTTTATCAAGGCCAAAGAATGAAATCCGAAGCAATTTTGTATTACAATGCAAATAAGGGCGTCGATTGCATGCGACATGTTGGGTGTTGCATTAAAAAAAAGTCGATGCCAACCAAAGAAGTGACGCTAAACGAAATTATCGTTTATATAACGTGATTACGTTATGTAACACATTGGCTCTCTCAAACATAGAACAGCGGCATTGTCCCATGCATAAACGACAAACCGGCATTTCAGACCATCAAATTCCATTTTTCACAAAATAATTTCATTTTCAACAACAAAATACATACAAATCGTGCCTATTGCCTTTTATTTTTTGTAAGCCTATTCCAAAAAATAACGCCAACGATTTTCTTGCATACTTTTATTTTTTATATTTTATAAATAACGGTCGGTGTTTTACCGTTTTATTTACCCTTTATATCTCTTCGGGATCCTCTTTTTATATTTTTGTTGTGATTGTGTCCTTTGTAACGTTTTTGCAACACCAAACATCATCATGATTTTTTTCGTATATACAAATCAGACAAGCTTTTTCCTGTAAATTTAATTATCGTTATTCGAATGGGTATATGCAACGAACAATATTTTGATATTCTGTTGTAATCCTTTAACCCGGTCACAAACCAGTTATTAGATAGTATTATTTTACAGAAAAACAGTAATTTGGTTCAAATATTTTTACATACGTAATTCCTGAATAGTAATAGAAATATGGAATCTCTTGATCGTCGGATCGAAAATTCAGATAAATCTGGAAAAACACACATTAACAAATCCACATGGAAACGTGAGATAGCAAGATACAAGAGATAAAGAGGAATTTACACTTTAAGTTAAGTTTCGAGTTTGTGTCCGCTCTTATTTCATTCGAGGTATTCTACTACAAAGCTACCTCGTATGATCAAGTGCAATCACAAGTGAAGCACCTTTAACTATAACCAGGTGAAAGGAAGCGATGCACTTCACATTGCTCGGTCATTTTACGGCAATAAATCAAAACTAACTAAAGACAGTTTCATTTTAAAATATTGTGTTATGTAGTCACTAGCACGAAAAGATTGTTCACACAAAATTGGATGCGTAAATCCGTATCTCTGTATACAACCATATTTCTGTATATAAGCCATGACCAACAGCAAGCGGGAAATATTATCAATCAGCATCATAGTCAACTATCAAATTTATGATTTGGCTAAAGTAAAGTTACGGTCAAACGTCAAACAGTGTTAATTATCTATATATGTATCTAAAAATCATAAAAATCAGTTGCCACATGTATGACGGAGCATCGCTTGAGAATGGCTCGACCGATTTGGCTGATTTTTTTTCTATGTGATTTCTAAGTTGAAGTTTTTTATTTTTTGTTTGATAGAGCATATACTATGCAAATGCCTTTATTACTTGCCAACTACTAAACAACCGCTATCGGTTTTTTTTTGTGAATAAATAATTATTGTGTGTTGAAAACATTATTTTGGTGTCTTTGGAAAAATGCCACAAATAAGGCGTCGGAATATTGGTCGGAATACGCGCAACGCAAGAGAAATACGTGATCGGTTAGTCAATGAGACCGATGAAGAGCGTAGGCAGCGTTTAGAAGAGAATCGAATAAGAATTTCTCAAGCGCGATCAATTATGACCCCGGAACAACGGATACAGTCGAGTTCGAGTCGCTCAGTTGGAGATAACTTACAAAATAATTTGGAACGTAAGCAAAACAGACGGCCAAATGTAACAATTCGACATGAACGGTTAGCGTTCAGATACGATCCAACAATCGATTACGCCGCGGATGTATCGGTCGACTTTGGAACCACGAGCACTGTTTGTCAATATTGCAATGCTTTGAGGTTTCGACATGAACCGCCAGGATTATGTTGTGCAAGCGGAAAGGTCAAATTACCACAATTGGCCCTGCCACCAGAGCCACTAGCATTATTGCTTTCTGGCCAAGAACCTCAATCGAAGCATTTATTGCAGAATATCCAAAAATACCTTTCAAATGACATCCTTTGGAGCGAATATAACTGAAGAATGAGGTTTTCTCCCAACTTTTAAGGTAAATTCATTTTTACATCACATAACAAACACACTGATTCACAACGTTTCAAACAAGAATTTGTTTACAATTTTACAGATTCAATGTCAAATCCACCATCGTGCAGGAGCATTGTTGCCGACAGTGAATGATGATCACAAATTCCTTCAGGTTTATTTCCTTGCAAATTCTGATGATGAAATCAATCAACTGCAACAACTCTTAAATAAATACAATGAATTGGGTACATTGTTCAAGACTGCACTAGAATTGATGCTTTCGGATGATCACAACATAGTGATCAAAGCAGACAAAAGACCAGCAGGCGAACATGAAAGACGCGTCAATGCACCGACGTTGAATGAAGTTGCCATTGTGGTGGTTGGCGAGAATTTGGAGTCTCGCGATATTGTTATTCGATGGCGTGATGGTAATAACCTTCAGCGTATCAGTGAAACCCATCGTTCGAATGATTCATTACAATACCCGCTGATATTTTGCCGAGGAGATGATGGATATCATTTTTTGATCACGATGATTAATCATTTAACCGGTACGTATCAATGTTGTTAATCGTTTTTAAACAACTTCAAGAAAAGAGGAGGTTTTCAATTCGAGTATATATTTTTTTTTATGTATTATTGTTAATTAAAATCTCTGCCGTTTGTGAACCGACTTTAAAATTCTTTTTTATTGGAAAGCCTGCATCTCAAAGGTCGTCCCATTTAAATTTGGTGAAACCATTCTCCCTCTAAGGGTGGGAAAATGCATTGATTTTTATATACATGTATATAGATAAAAATGTTCATTATTCATTATTCACAACAGGTCAAGAAACAAACAAAAATGTAAGCTCGATGAATTTTTATGCCTACCGTTTGATGATTCGTCAAAACGAGGAATATCACATATTGAAATGCCGCAGACTATTTCATCAATTCGTCGTTGATACGTATGTCAAAATCGAGAAGGAACGTCTGACATTTATACGTTTAAATCAACAAAAATTGCGTTCGGAAGAATACATCCATCTGCATGATGCAATGAATGTAGATGGAAATGCAAACAATGTCGGCAGATTTACCATTTTGCCAGCGACGTTTGTTGGAAGTCAGAGCCACAAGCACAAATACGCGCAAGATGCAATGACCTACGTGCGCCAATACGGCCGACCAAACTTATTAGTCCCTTTCACTTGCAACCCAAAATGGATCGAAATTACACAGCTGTTATTACCCGGTCAATCATCCAGCGATCGTTGCGACATTACAACACGAGTATTCAAGCTGAAACTAAATACGCTAAAGGACTTCATTGTAAGGTATCATGCCTTGGGAGATGTGCGATGTTGGATGTACTCTGTGGAGTGGCAGAAAAGAGGGCTGCCTCATACGCATATTCTCCTTTGGATGGTCGCGAAAATAAGACCGGATGAAATTGACGCCATCATTTGCGCAGAAATTCCAGATCAGAAAACAGATCAAGAGTTGTATAAAGTTGTGACGACGGATATGATTCATGGACCACAAATGCTCCAAACATTATCCGCGTGCATTGTTGGCTGACACAATCACAGGTAACGACGGTTACCCCCTGTATCGTCGTCGCTTTGCAGAGGAAAACGCCAGAACTATAATGTTAAAAGTCAATAATGAAGACGTTGTAGTCGATAACAGCTGAATTGTTCCGTATTCGCCGCTATTTTCCAAAATCTTCAAAGCGCATTGCAATGTTGAGCACTGAAATCAATATGTTTGCAAGTACGACACAAAAGGAAACGACAGGGCTGTATTTGGTATTGCATCTCAACTATGATGCCAACGATGAAGTTCCGCAATATCAAATAGGAAGATATGTCAGAAGCAATGAAGCGATTTGGAGAATTTTTTCATTAGCCATTCATAAACGTTATCCCACTGTGGTCCATTTAGCTGTACACCTAGAGAATGGACAACGAGTTTATTTTACAGTAACAAACGCAGCGCAGAGAGCTGAGCGACCGCCAGCGACAACGATGACAAGTTTCTTCGGGACATGCGCAAGTGATCCATTTGCAAGAACACTGCTTTACTCGGAGATGCCGAGATATTTTACAAGGAACGCATCGGAAACAGGGAAAGCCTGTTCCTGGATACGTGAATGTATATTCAACCGATGCATTGGGGCGCATTTACATCTGCCTTTGTTATTGATTAATGTTCGTAGACCGACTTCATTTGAATTTCTACGAACTGTCAACGGCGTGCCAGCGTTTACATTTGCTCGAGGATAACATTCTTTGGGATCATACACTTGCTGATGCTGTTATTTCGTCTAATGGTCATCAAATTAGATCACTTTTTGCCATCATCAGTTCAACGTGCTTCCCACTTCATTTATGGAACAAATACAAAGACAATATAATATGGCTGAAGATATTTAGCATCGAGTGCGTTCAACAACAGCGAGTACTGAACTTGAATTTAACACGGAGATCCACAACGAGGCGTTGATTTCTATAGAGGATTTGTGCCTGATAATGTCCGGCAAGATGTTGCACAAATTAGGAATGCCAGCGCCGATTCGCCTCATGCATGATGCATTCAATCGAGAATTTGAACGAGAACGGCAATACAATCGAGATGCTTTGAGTCAATCAGTACGAACAAAGGTGCCACTTTTGAATCAGCATCAGATAACCGCGTATAATACATCGATGATACAAGTCATCGACGGATACGGAGGAATATTTTCCTCGATGCATCTGGCGGAACTGGTAAAACGTTAGAAGGAGAACGAACAGTCCATTCAGCCCTAAGGCTGTCACTGAATTTGCAAATGATAGATGAACCGACGTTCAGTTCAACATTGCCAAAAAAATCAGCAATGGCGAAAGTACTACAGAATTGCAAAATAATCATTTGGGATGAGTGTACGATGGCGCACAAACGGGCATTGGGGGCACTCAATGGAACGTTGAAAGATTTGCGCAATAATCAGGACCAATGATTCTGCTGCCAGTCATTCCAAGATCAACAGCTGCTGATGAAATAAACGCTTGCTTAAAGTAATCGAATTTGTGGAGATACGTGAAAACTCTAAAGTTAACAACGACGCATTACAAAATGACGAATCGGCGGAAGTGTTTTCCACACAATTATTGGACATTGTCAATGGAAAAATTCCGGTTGACGCTTCCACTGGCCTCATTTCGTTTCCATCTAATTTTTGTCAATTCACAACGTCGGAAGAAGAATTGATCATGAGAGTGTTCCCAAATATTGGTGCACATTACAAAAACCATGTTTGGTTGAGCGAACGAGCTATTTTGGCAGCGAAAAATAGGGACGTAGACGATTTGAACATAAAAATTCAAAGTCCAATCACTGGTCAGTTGCATTCATTTCAGTGGGTCGATTCAATTACCAATCCAGATGAAGTGGTCAATTATCCAGTTGTTGGAGACGTCAAATGAACGTCATTTCGTCGACTGTGTCACCACCTATCGGTGGACACAACATATCAAATATACACGTCCGACAACACTAAAACAACCACAACATCGGACAACACTTCAACCAGCTGTCAAAAGCTGTCATCGTTTTTCTTTCTTCTTCAACCAACTCTCGTTCGAGCAACACGGTTAAATCGAGAAATATAATAAATAAATAAATAAAATAGTATTGTGTTCTTTTCATTTTTCTGGTCGTGTTGCTCACCTACACTACAAAACACATCAACACCAGTTGAATTTCTGAATTCATGGGCCAGGAATGCCGCCGCATAATTTGCAGCCCAATGACGTTTTTATATTTGTATTCGAACTTTTTGTTCACCAAAATGTATTTTGCTTGGTAAAGAGTAAAAAAAATTTAATAATAAATTTTGATTAGTAATTAGGTTAATACAAATAATAAGACTCTTGATGTCTTGACTATACCTGAACTCATTTTTGCCGTACAAAGTACAAAAGCTATAGAAAAACATTTCTCAGATTAATAAAAATCTCATAGGTAACCAAAAAGTACAATTGAAGTTATATAAAATACAATTTTAATGTAATTATAAAAAAATTAAAATTAAACCGCTTTCTCACAAAAGCCTTGAGACAAAACAGTGGTTTCTATAACATTTCTTTTGTAAACATTGTTTGTGCCATTATTATTATTTATTCTTTGACCACCAGCTTTTGTAACATTTTTTTGTTTTGCTTTTTGTGGAAAAATATAATGCCACAGTAAAAAAAAAAAGAACGGAAAACATGAATAAAGCTGGGCAAAAATAAATTTAATAATCAACAAAAAGATAAATAAATACAGTTTATTTAGATAAATATATAAAAGGTCAAAATAAATAAAAGCTCTATGTATACGAGCCATACACAACTTTTGTTTCCCCTCCATTGCTTTTTTCACTTTCAATTTAATTCATCTGAATTGAGTTCCAACGTTTTTTATTCGTTTTCCCATTTTTTTGTGTCGTTTTATTTGTTTTGTACGTACATATTCGTATCTATAGAATATCTGGCAAGAGAGTTTGACCATTTTATAATAATAATTGTGGAACGTTTGTGATATATAAATAAACAATAAAATTCAAACAATTACTAGAAAATGAAAAACGACCAAAACAAAAAAAATTAGATAAAAGCTTTTTTCACTGTCTAAAATGAAAAAAAAAAAAAAAAATCAGTTTTTAAATTTAAATGGTTACCAAAAAAATGTCAAAAAAAAAAAGAAAGAATCTCCCCCAAAAAAAGCAAATAGAAAAATGTGGAGTGCAAAAATGAAAAATATTAAATGAAGTATGTAATTCTATTATTTCTCGTCTATATGATGAGATCATGGTAAAGATATGATTACACATAGCAGCCAGAACAAAAAAAAAAAAAAAACGAATGGAAATTCGGTTGGTTCTGTTTTGGTTTTTATGTTCCATTTCCTTTCTGTGTGTTTGTTTATTTACGTACGTATACATTCGATTGCGAGATAATGCAAATTACTGTTATTATGATTATTATTTAACCCTTATATATATACAACATATCCACGTATGTATGAAATGTACCAAAAGTTTGAGGTTTACGGAAAATTTTGAAACGACGAACAGAGATTGAAGCTTTTTATACTTTTGTACTCAGTCGTTTATTTGTTTTAACCATTAGATATGGATTTTGTTTAGGGTTTTCCTTTTTTTGTGTGCGGAACAAGTATAAATTATTTGTGAAAGTTTCGGTTTACATACAATGAACGCTCAAACTAGCATTATATGTTACGCATACATTTTGTATTATAATACGGGTGATTTAAGTTTTTAGTTTTATCAGATAATTATGAAAAGCTGAGCGAACCGTATTGTGATTTAGCAAATACTTAGTATTTTATAAATTTGAGCTCCGACGATCGAAAATTATTCCTTACTTGAAAAATGATCTGAATGCTTGGTGATCCTTGCTTATTGTTTAACTAGAATTAAATAAAAATAAAAGGAAATTGCCTTTCGGGTCGAGTAAATTGAAGAAACGTAATTTTAGAATTAATAGTCATAAACAAGAACTTATTCACCTACCTTTTCCTACCTATCGACGAAAGGCACAGTTACCAAAATTAAAGCATTTGGATTGGGAGGTTCCGGGACCGAACCTAGGTAGGGGCGGAACGCAAGACAGACATACACGCAAATGAACACCAACAAAAGCTTAAAACAAAACCACATGGCAACAGTGTAGCATAAAAATATGACGAAAGCGAGTGTGTAACCTGGTCTTGCGTAGCCATATCTAAATCGAATGTATTGTTTTCGGGCGAGACAGCTTATGGCGTGGAGATTTGAGGTGGGAATCAGATCGTCAATTAGTTTGTCCGATCACTCAAGCTCCATATTTATCCAAGTTTCCAACCTTAAATGATACTCAGCTCCTGCATACATATATACCTTGTGACGTTACCGGCCGTTATAGGTTTTTTTTATAAATTATTAAAAAACCGCACATCAGGAAAGACCTTATAAAAAAATTGTTGTTGTGTGGAAGATAGAGACATCGACAGAGACAACAAAAAAAATGCGACGGAAGAAAAAAGGGCATAAAAGAGGAACGACCGCTTGACTCGTGGTTAGTGTTTTTTGTGATTTTGGATAAAAAAAATAGAAAAACGGTAGTGAAGTGCACAAGCGGGAGACAGGAAAAACATAAAAAAAAGAAAACTAATATAAAAGTGACAAAGTGGAATTAATGATTAAAAATCCTCAATCGTTAAATGTGTTGAATTGAGGTAAAAATTTTCGTATAATAAAAATTATTGAGTGTGCTAAATCAAAAAAATAATAACGGTAATTTTCGATCAGAAAGCCATAAAAAAAAACTTAATTTTTAGTTAAAATTATTGAGTTTACATCAAATAATTTTAAACTATATTTGTTAAAAGGAACAATTACTTGTGTTTTTTTTTATTGTTCGGTTATTTTGAAGTCTCTAGATGTAAATCGTTAATAATTTATTTTCTGAATAATTACAAACATTGTGTGAAGTGAAATTTACCTAATATAGAAAGAGCACGTGATTTTGTTATTAATTAGTGATGATATAATTGAAAGGGAATACATAATTGTATCCATTGAAACACTCAGCTTATTAACCTAGAATAATCATATCAAAACGTTAATTTAATTCAATGTGCTAAATTAAAGTGGTCAATCGACGCGTTAGTAATAATAACAGTTAATTTAAGAAGTGCTCAATCGTTTTTATGTTTGCCAACATATTTATATGAAGGTTGTTCACTACACAGGGTGAACGTTTGTGTGCGAGGAGCCGATATAAATTTGGAAACAGTTGGTAAGTCAGTCACAAATGTATATACATATATTCCTACCTAGTTATCGTGATCTATATAGCGGTCTGATCTCTTCTCATCCAACACCTGCGCCAGAGTGGAATGCTCGACTGAGCAAGCACGGGCATTCATTGCGCGCAAACAGGCTTCCTGAAAGCCCAGGGTGGCGCCCAACAATTTGTTATTAATTTATTTGCCTGTCGAGAGAGGGTCATCGCGCTATATTCATGGCAAATACACATACGGCTTGCCAGCCGTTCTCTCTTTTTTATGCGTCACACATTTTAAGCGGACCTATCGGTCGGCGGATATAAGTTTGCGCGTCACAAGTTCCCAGTAATCTAGATTCAGTGACCATAAGGTTCTAGTAGTGGTGTACTTAATTACTAAGGCAGATAATAACGCAAGCTTCTTTACCATAGCAGCGAACTTCGCGAGCCGCTTTAAAAAGCTTTAAAATTGCAGAGATCTACAGAGAAAGATTCTTTTCATTAAGATATTCTTCAATGACCTCGATGAGAAAGCCAAAGATATGAAGAAGAAAGTGAAAAATACCGATATAGCCGGCGAAGATTAAAAGTAGCGCACTGCAAAGGAGATCCAAACGAAGAAGCATTCAGAGCTACAGATAGAGGTTGCAAAATAAACTGTTAAAGCCTTTTCGGCAACACAAACTACCCAAAAAGGTGAGAAAAAAGACGAGTTCCGGTTAAGGCCAAATCATAGTCAAATGCGTATTGACTTTTGCCAATAGGCTTTACGAATGATATAAGATAATCATCAAAATCGATGTAGTCTTATGGTATGGTGTGTAATTGTAAATGGTTACCTAACTGGTCCTTACTTTTTTGAACAAAATGTTGATAGACACAGCTACTTACAATTTTTAAGAGATCACTTACCAGGATTATTATACACTGAAAAAAAAGCTGTGTTAATATTTAGAAAACTATTTTTATTAAAATAATTTTTTTACATTTAAGAGATATGGCTTAATACTACAAAAAAATTTCATTTAATTAAACGAATACGAGTTTGTACTTAAAAATATTGGTTTGTTAAATTAGATATAGATTTTATGACAATATTTTATGAATATAATGCCTCAATTCCACTGTGAATCAAAGTTTGTCAGTAAAAATAACTTGAGATAAAAATATAAAATCGGTGGTTGTGTGAACGAGACACACAACGAGTCAGTCAAGTTTTTACTTACAAAAAATGTGTATCTGTGTTAGTGCACTGAGGCAAAACCATCTATAGTAAAAAGCCATGCAGCTCAATACAAAGAAATAAAATAGTAGTCGGATGTTTTTTTCGTTTTCTATTTCGTATTCATATTTTCTATTATATAATTTAGTAGGAAAAATTCTTTCAACGAGCCGTGTCAGATGGTAATTAATTTATACAATATTATTATGTATTTTTATTATTTATTTATCGTTAATGTTTTAATTAAATTTTATGTTGTGAAATTATAAATAATAATTTTTATACTTACAAACATATGTATACATATAAAAATTAAAAAAATAATACTATAAATGGATTCCATCTGCATCGCAGTTGATGAAAAATTTTGGCAAATAAATCCAGTACAGTATAATTTTTGGATTCCAGTTTTAATAAAACGGGTGAGTTATTTGAATTATTAAACGTACTATTTAGTGTTTTTGTAAGATATAAATACAATTTTTTAGTGTAATTAGTGTTTTTGAGGTTAAATATACACCTAGAAATTTACGATCGTTTGTGTATAAAATAAAATTATAGTATGCCGCGGCATTGTTCAGTACCGAAATGTACTTCAAACTATAGTTGTATGACAAATTCATCGCCCGTCCCTACATTTTCATTCCCGCGAAATGAAAATTTAAAATTGCAGTGGGTGAAGGCTATACATCGAGAAAATTTTCAGCCTACAAAATATTCTGCAGTTTGTGCAAATCATTTTAAAGCAACTGATTTTTCTATAAAGTTGAATAATGTATACAAACGTCCGAGATTACTGAGTGGAATAATCCCATCGGTTTTCTCTGATTTTCCCAAATATTTACGGGTACCAGAAATTCCAATAAGAACAGACCCAGAACTAAGAAAGGAAAAATATTTAGCTAGAGTTGAAGCACAATTTGATGAATTTTTGGCATCAGATCGTATTCGAGACTTCAACGATTTTACTAGTCAAATGAAAAATAAGATAGACAAAACCGGCTATAATTTGTTTGAGAATAGCAACAAAGTTGTATTTTATATAGCGGAAGATTCAAATGAATTCGGATGCATTTTTGCTGTACGAATTTCCATTGATTGTCAACTTGTAGTTAAAGTTTTAATAAATGACACTGAAGTTCCGCCCAAGGCTCTTGATGGCCTTTTGCCTAAAAACTTAGTTTTATCTGGTTGGTCTCAAATAGAAAATATTCTATCTAGATTTCGGAATCGTGAAGAACTCGACCCAAATTTTAATAATAAGGAACATTTAGTTAACAGAGCGATCTTTTATTTAAAACAAATATGGGAAATCAATGATGATTATACAGATAGTGGAAAGCTTGGTATAATTATAAATCAACTAGAATTGCTAATAAGAACACAGCCAAGATATACGTCGGAAACAATGATTATGATGTTTTTGATATTTGCTCATTCTGCTGCAACATATGAAATTTTGCGAAAATTTTTCTCATTGCCGGATAAAAGACATTTACAAAATATTTCATCACGTTTGCATATACATATCACCCGACTGTAAAAATTACAATGACGAAAATTATTTAAGTCATGTTTCTAAACCAATACCGGATCGCGAAAGATATGTAGCCCTTCTAATTGATGAAATTTACATCGAACAGGGTCTACAATATAAAGCCAATAATATTGTAGGTACCGCTTGCAATGATTCAAAGGAATGTGCAAAAACTATATTGGCTTTTATGATAAAATCCGTTTTCGGAAAATTTAAGGAAGTTGTTCGACTAATTCCCGTAATAAGACCGACGGGTGAGGACATCTATAATATGACTAAGGAAGTCATAAAATTTGTACAAAAGCTCAATTTTAAAGTTATTGTAATTATTACAGACAATAACAGTATTAACAAAAACATGTTTAGCCTTTTTAATGTGTCGCAAAACTTTATTACAAACCCGGATTTTCCTAACTTAAAGATATTTTTTCAATATGATACTGTTCATTTATTTAAAAACATTCGCAACAATTGGATAAATTTAAAAAATTTAGATAAAACATTTGTCTACCCAGATTTTAATGATTTTCAAATTAAATATGCGCGTTTTTCTCATTTTGAAACTTTATACAAGTCAACTGAGAATGTGCTACTATCTAAACCGTTTAAATTAAGTTTTAAAACTTTATATCCAAACAATTTAGAAAGACAAAATGTATCGTTAGTAGATAACCTATTCCACGAAACAACAATTGCTGCTCTTCAGCAACATGAACATATGTGCGAGACTGCCGGTTTCTGTACCATAATAAGGAAATGGTGGGATATAGTTAACACTAAGGGATTATTTAAAGGAATTCGAAAACGAAATGAATCAGCTAAACCTATTGTATCTACTTCTGATAAAAACGTAAAATTTTTAGAAAAGTTTAAACTGTGGTTAGAGGCATGGGGCTCGAGCGAGAATAATAACGGCACATTGACAAAATCTACCTTCGATGCTCTATTGTTTACAACAACAAGCCTTTTAAATTTGATTAAATTGGCCTTAGATGAGTGTGAAATAAATTATGTACTATTAGGAAAATTTCAAACGGACGACTTAGAAGGGAGATTCCGTTTATACAGATCACTGGCGGGTTGTAACTATAAAGTGTCATACACTGAAGTTGTGGAATGCGAGAAAAAAATAAGAGTTCACAATATATTCGCTCACAACACAAAAGACTATAAGAAACTAGTGCAATTACCTAATGAAAATTCATTGTATGACCCAATAAATTTAAACAATTTAAGAGCAATATTAGAAAGTAATTTTTATTTACAAAATGTGACAATTGATGAATCAGCCAACTTATATGCATGTGGATATGCGGCGCATAAAGCAACGCAAAGAATAAAGTGTAAATCATGTCACAAATTATTTCTAAAAGAAAAGGGTAGCAACACTGATTGCAAATATTTTAATAATTTACAAAGAGGTGGATTATCGGTAGCAGCGGACGAAGTGAACTACATAATTTTCCATATGTGTTCTATTTTTCAGGAAATCATGAGGAAAAAAGAATTTCAAAATGTGTTCTTGAAATCTAAAAACCAAAAAGGCATACTGATAAATACATATGACATTAGCCAGTTTACAAAAAGATAATGCTACAGTCATAGATTTTTATTATAAATGCCATTGTGGACGGTCTAGTTCCGAAATTTACTTTGATATTGCAAAATGTTTCGCAAATATAGTATTAAATAATTATACAAAACATGTCAATGATAAGCAAAAAGCCTCAAAAATACTAATTAATAACAAAAAATTGTCGACACTTATATAATCTTTTACTTTAATTATATTTGTTTTTTTTAATTTTATGTATCACCTTACGAAAATGAAATTTACCGATATGATCGACCAAAATTTATCGAGATGATCGATCAAAATTTAACGAGATGATCGACTAAAATTTAACGAGATGATCTACAAAAATTAAATTTACCGAGATGATCGGCGTTGTGGCCCACCGCAACACCACCAACCAGAAGACTGAAATTTAGATTGTTTTTATTTTTATACAAATATTTATTTATTTACGTTATATAGTTTAATTATTATTATTTATATATTATTTATTGAACTTTAATTCTTATATTTTATTTATTTGTGCAATTATTGAAATCTTAATTGAAAAATACCAATTGTTTTAGTAATATAACTGTGGGTCATCATTCAATCTGGGCATTTTTGACTTTTTAACTATTTTTTTTTTAATAAACAATTCGCTTTTCTTTAATTTCCTGTTTTCCAGATTGAATGATTTAACCTTGTCTATAACCGTTTGATTATAGGCTAAAAATTAATAATAATTATTGAATGGTGACTCCCCGCGCGCGGTGAGGGAGGGGATATGGTTTCGTGGGTCCTATTATTATTATTATTAATATTTTGAAATACCTATGTATATATGACTTTTTCCATAAAAAATAATAAACTTATAATGAAACAAAATTTATTTGTGTCTTGCATAAATTGTGTCATAATGCTTTTCCTAAAAAATTAATAAAGATCAATTTAAAACTAAATACATATATGGTTTTATTTCAATTCAAAATTTAAAGTCGTCCAGTTAAATTTCAAATGAAAACTTTCGTTGCTTTTGCTAACTACTTAATTTATTTTTAAAATGCACTCAAATATGGAACCTATCTAATTTAATAATAAGTATACGAGTATGTGCATATTTGCAATATTAATTAATTACAAATTTAAGTAAACATATTTGTAAAGGTTTGCCGAATGGAAATAAACAGTCGTACGTAGGATAAATATTACAACATTATCCTAAATGCTAAATCATTAACGCCATTTTTATTCAACGTAAAAATTCCGAAAACTATACAAAATATTCATGACTACTATTCGTTTTGTATGTGTGAGTTAGAAAATACACTTCATGGCTTTTTACTATAGATGGTTTTGAATGAGGTCAAAATTAAAAAAAAGTATCAAATCGAGAACATTTTATGGCAGTCCAACTAATACATGTACATAAATATTGTGTACCGATGAAAAATATTTCTCGCACCCGCTGATAATTTTAATTGTTTGGTATTTTTATGGGAAAGATTTTTTTTAATTTTGTATTTTATGACGGAAATAATTTGAATAAAATAATTCTGATATGAGTATTAATAATAATTAAATTTTTAGATTATTTTGAAACGTGAAAATAATCGAATTAACACACTAATACTTCATTTTTCTAATAATTTTTGGTTATTCTAGGTTATGTTTTTGTTTGCTGTCAAAACACTAAGGAAATTTTAAAGTTTGCAATTTTTATGGTAAAGTCTAATGTGTGATCGAAAATATTCGAAAAAATAATTCTGATGTGAGCATTAATAATAATTAATTTTTTAGATTATTTTGAATCGTAAAAATACTCGAATTAACACTAATTCATAATTTTTTTTAATAATTCTTGGTTATGTTTTTGTTTGCTGTCAATGTCAAGATGTATCCATAAAATTTGCTATAAAAAAACAATAACAAAATACTTTGTCTTTGTCTCTCTGATGGATTATTATTTTTTGTCTTCTTCCAACTTCAAGTCAGCTCAGTCAATTTTTTACAGTGGAATTGGGGCTTAAAGGTGACTTTATTTGTAGTAAGCAAAGTTCCTTAAATATAAAAAAAATATATCCTACTATGTTTAACAAATTGATTTTTTACTATTAAGAAAAGATTTTTTAGATCTTTTAATTATATTTTTTTAATACCAAAAATTAATTTTGTACTATTCATGAAAAGAGCAAGAGAAAGAGAAAACTTGCAAAAAAAAAACGGTAACGAATATTTAGAGTATTTTTTTTTTTTTGTTTTTTCCCGTATGCTCATTTACATTTTTATTCTTTTATCATTTTTCAATAGTCGTAGCGCAGTTGATGGCATAACGTGCATAGATAGCCGTATTACATATATTTTTATACATATTTGTATTAGAAAGAAGTGAATATTTCAATATTTTGTGTTTTTATGTCAATTCTAATTGATGTAATTTAATTTTAAATAAATATTACAGTGTTGTTAAAATAAAAATTTTTCTTCGCAAGCACGTTTTGGACTATTCCAATTGTAAGGTTAAGTTTTATTATATTTTAATTAATTTTTTGTTTTAAGGATTGTAACACTATTCTGAAGAACTAAAAATATGAAATGTTTCAAATGTTCAGAAATCTATAGTCCCATTAGAGATTTGATAATCCATCTCCGAAAAGTACATAAGCTGGGTACATATGATGTATTTCATTGCGTAGAAAGTAACTGTTCAGGTACTTTTCAAAACGTTACAGCATTTCGCAGGCACGCTCTTATGAAGCATCTCGAACATCATTCTAATAAAGTCGATAACAATTTAATAAGCTTATGTGAAGATTCTAATCGTTCTATATCTTGTGATAACACGGTCCAATCGTTATGTACTTCTCCATCTAAACAATCGAATAATAATACGTCAACAAAAAATAGAGAAAATGAAGAATTCAATTTTATTTTAATAAAAGGATCAATTGAAAAACAGGTTACTAACTTTGTATTAGGATTACATAATAAAAATAATTTAACGAAATGTGATGTCATAGAAATTCAAACTTCGATTATTTATTCTATTTTCGCGCCTATACTTAATGCAATTAAAATTTTATTTCATCAAAATCTTCCGGAGATTTACTCGAAACATTGAAAATTCTTCAGTTTTTGTGAAAACCCTTTTATTGATATTGGTACCGAATACAAATTTTATAAAGTTCTACAACAAATTGATCTAACAGCACCAATTAAACAGTTTAATATTAATAATGGAATAGTACCAGGATTAAATAATGGTGAATTCGATTTTGATGAATGAAAAACTGTAGGTAGTCTTTTACCGATCCAATTCCAGATTAGAAAATTTTTTGAAAATAATGATTGCTTACTGAATTGTTTAGATGAAATTGAAAAATTGAGACTAGTAGAATGTAAATTGTCAAATTTTGTTCAAGGTAGACTTTGGGAAGAAAAACGAAATGGGTGTACTCAATTAATGATTCCATACTTCCTATACATTGATGATTTTGAGGTCAATAACCCATTAGGCTCTCACGCCAAAACAAAATCTATATCTAATATATATTATTCTTTTCCATTTCTTCAAAGTAGCTCAAAACTTGAAAATATATTTTTAGCTGCTTCAATAAAATCTGTTGATTTAAAGCAGCATGGCAATACCTTATGCCTTAAGGAATTAGTCCAAGAACTCAAATTGTTGGAGGAGTCTGGAATGTTCGCTTTATATTAGGTTTAGTTTTATGAGACAATTTGGGTCTGGATTCTGTGTTTGATTTTAACAGCTCATTTTCGGCTAATTCATTTTGTAGGTTATGTAAAGAACCCAAGTCTAACACAAAACAACTTTGTGAAGAAAATCCATCTAGCGCTAGAAATAAAACTAATTATGCCGCAGATGTTGGTGAAAGCGATCCTCAGTTTTCTGGTATACAACGCGAATCTATTTTCAACCAAATCCCGTCTTTTGACGTTACATCGAACTATTCAGTGGATTTAATGCATGACTTTTACGAGGGCATTCTGCATTACGATTTAAGTCACGTGTTTCAATATTTTATTTATCAAAAGAAATATTTCACTCTTGAAATTTTAAAATAACGGAAATAATATTTTAATTATGGTTCCATTGAAATTAAAAATATATCTCCGGTAATTACTAAACTGCATTTGTCAAATTTTCATTTCAAAATGTGTGCTCGAGAAATGATGACATTTATACATTTTCTTTCATTGATTATCGGAGATCTTGTTCCAACAAATGACAAAGTATGGAGTTTTATATTAAATTTAATTGATTTAAATGATATACTATTACTTAAAGAAATTCCAAAACCAACTACCATATTTTGATTTTAAAAGAAAAAATTAAATATCACTATTCGGAATACCTTCGTCTTTTTAAAGGCGACCTTAAGCCAAAACATCACTTCTTGACACACTATCCCACAGTAATTTACTATTCCGGCCATCCTCGACACTTCTGGAGTATGAGATTCGAGGGAAAACATCGAAAGTTTAAATTATATAGCAAATCTATTATTTCTAGAAAAAACATATGCTTCTTCTTATCGAAAAAATACCAATTTAAATTTGCTTATAGTACAACAAATAAAGCAAACGACTTTTTTGAAATTGATCAAAGTAGCATCATCAATAGTAATTATAAAGAATATATTAACACTCAACTTAATCTATCTAATTGCAACATAGTGTGTTTTTCAATGATTGTTTATAAATCCGGGTTATATAAAGCAAATTATTGCCTCTTTAAATACATATAATTTTGATACGCTGCAAATTTTCAAAATATTGGAAATTGTGCCACTTAATAACATACAAATACAATTACTTTGTACCGAGGTAAAAGTAGACGAATATAATCCACATTACAGATCTTTTCAGGTGAATTTGAATTCCTCTTCCCATTCATTAGCACTCATAAATATTGAAGACTTCGTTGGACCTCCTGTTGAAATATCAAAAGTTTTCAGTGGATGTTCCATGATCCGACCTAAAAATTAGTACAAATATTAAAAATAAATTATTAAATTCATTATTTAGTTTTTAAAGTAAAGAATGCAAACTTCAACTGAATTATCTGAATACTGTGCAACGGATTCGTCGTTTGCAGTTAATGAAAATAATGAAGAAATAATTAATATAAATATCGAACCGGGAAGCTGCATTGAAAACGAAGAGTCGAATTCGTTGACAGAAACCATAAATACAATTTAAATTGCAGGAGCACAATTGCAGACTTTGGTAGTAAATTAGAACCATCCCAAACCGAGTTGCTGAATTTACTAACATCATGGAATTTGGTGCACCTGTATAATCATTTAAATGGTAAGTTTTATTTATAAATATGAATATTGAACTTTACAAACTAACAAAATTATTATTCAATTCTAGAACTACAAATTTCAATAAACCATTTAAAAAGGATGAGCTTACGGCAAATGAATAAACTTTTAGTAAATTTCACTTCCGCAATACAAATCGACTTTGAGTTCAAATTATTGAATTGGCACCGAAGTTTAGGAATTACTATAAACTGCAATAAAGAGAATAATTCTAGTACAACCACAACAGTTTCGTCATTTTTATCAAACTGCACTATTCCTCTGTCGCCAATTTCATCCACATCAACCGGTAAAATTGATTATAATATTAACTGCAGTTTACGATTTATAATAAATAACAAAATTGAAGGGAACATGATTGTATCGTATTACGCACAACATCAATCTCTAAATGAATAAAGTAGAAAAATATTAGCCGACCTTATAATAGACTACTATATTGAAAAAAAGGTGCCCTTAACAACCGATGCTTGTGCTGAAATTGCTTCAGAAATAAAATTAAAATTTCCTTCAGTATATAAATTTTGGTCCCACATTTCCTCACTGCCTCATGAGAAGTTTGTATACGTACAAGGATTATAAGATACATTTTATTATTGTGTTCTGTCATTTTCGTTGTTTGTATTAGTGTATCGTTTTGTGACGGTAAGTATCAAAAATAAGCCAATCGGTTGAAATCGGGAAAATTTTTTGATGCTTATGCACACGTGTGAGAATATTTCACTTGCTATGAAGCAGGAGAATTAACAATATTGTCTTGTTCGTTGTAAGTATTTTTTGAATATTCTACTTTTAGTAAAGTTCTATTATTGTATAATAAAAAAATGTATTTCTTTAGTTTTAACTTAACATATTTGTTTATTAATTTTTTAGGTTTCGTGTTGCAAAAGCAGATTAATTTTTATTAAAAACTTAATTAAATCAATCAAATATTGTGTAAGTACAGTTTACATTACGTAAAGGTACTAAAAATACTTACACTCAAATACATTCAAAATACATAATGTAAACTGTACTTTCACAATATTTGATTGATTTAATTTATTTTAATATTTAAGCATCAAAAAATTCTGTTGAAAATTTGATAAATTTAAACAAATCGAGATAATTCGCAAATTTTTTTAACAAACTGTATTTGAAATTGATAATTATGTTTTACGAAATCTTTTTTGCCCGTTATATTTTTTTTAATATAGCTAATATCCAAGATAAAAAAAGGTAGAAAAAATTATAACATACATATACGTATACATATGTACCTATTACTTCACTCTGTCCATTGGGGTCAAATGGACCCCAGACGACTTTAAAGTGTAAAATATCAAACTTTTCGCCATAGAAATCGTTTAACCGACAGGGTTAGCCTCAAGTAATGTTTTATGCAAGTAATAGAATAAAAAGGTATTGAAATTATTTATATATGTATTAGTTATAACAGATTAAAGGAAACTAAACGCATTTCTGTACAATGGGGTCAGGATGACCCCAGATTTTGGTTATGTATTTTGCATAGAAAACGTGCAGTAGTTACGTGTTTGTGCAATATTATATCGTCGAGCAGCATTATCATAGATTTTTGTGTATGTATTTAAACATTTCCAGATATTTAACCGTTATTTTATGTATACTTTGCCGAAACAATCGATGCACGTGTTTAGTTTTCGAATATATTTCATACTGAAATAACGGTTATGTAAAAGTGAATCATTTGTCTAAAATTTTATGATTTGTGATAGTAATTGTGTTTTTATTTTGTTATGGCGCGAAAAAGGCAAAGCAGTCAAGAGCTTCGCGATTTATTCGATGATATCCCAACGCCTTGATGATATCAGACGAGGATTATGAAATAGCAGATGATGATATCGATATTGCTGCTTTCTCTGATTGCGAAAGAGATCCACAAGCTGAGCAACTCGATTACGATTCAGATAGTTCGGTAGATGAAGAACTCGTTGAATTATCTACCGAAATCCAAGCAAAAAATAATTTCGAGCCTGAAATTTCAGTTCAAGGCACTTGGTATTTCGCTCAAAACAAAAAATTCAAACGGAAATGGAGCGTAACAACTCCAGTTGCGACAAGAATACCCAATTTTCGAATAATGCGAGAAAAGGAAGGCGTAACAGTTAAAACGACACAAAACTTAACTAATCAATTTCTCGCGTTTCAAACAAGTTTACCGGAGACGCTAATAAACGTTATAGTTGCTGAAACCAATCGGAAAGCCCGAGAATTCTATACTGTGAATAGACACTCATCAAAAGTGCACCGTATTTGGTATGAGACCAATTCAGTGGAGATTTACGCATTAATTGGTATTTTGATGTAGGCCGGAGTTCACAAGAACTGGGATGAACGGTTGGACGAGCTGTATGTTTAAATTATCGACCATTTTACCAGGCTGTTATGCCCCTAAAGCGTGTGCAGCAGTTATTAGGATTCCTACGGTTCGATAATTATCAAACGAGAGCAGAGCGGTTAAAATTAGATAAATTAGCGCCGTTTCGTGATGTATGAAATATGTTTTGGCAAACCTAAGACAACCGTATAAACCATCAGGCTATTTGACCATAGATGAGCAGCTTGTTCTAACGCGTGGCAGATGCTCGTTCAGACAATATATTCCAACGAAACCTGGAAAATTCGGCATACAAATATTTTGGTTGTGCGATTCAAAAAATGCTTACCGTCAGAACGCTGAAATTTATGTTGGAAAACGACCGGATGAGCCACGTGCAAAAGATTATGCATTAAATCTTGTTCATAGGATATCTGATCCATATTTAAACAAAGGCCGCACAATTACAATGAACAACTTTTTTACCAGTTGCGTGTTGGCAGAACAATTGCTGCAAAAAAAGATAATTGGCACAATTCGTAAGTGTAAACCGGATCTACCAAAAGAACTTACTGGAAAATTGGAATTAAAACGCCGGGAGCTCAATTATTCAAAGTTTTGTTTTGACAATCATTTGACTCTAGTCAGCTATAAACCCAAGCCAAACAAAAACGTCTGTCTATTGTCAACTCTGCACAATGATGCTAGCGTTGACACTGAATCTGGGAAGCCAAACATCATACTGTACTACAACAAAATAAAAGGCGGGGTTGATACCTTGGACAAGCTAGTAAGGGTATACACATACAAAAGGAAAACCAAACGGTGGCCAATGGTTTTATTTTTTAATATGATTGACCTTGCGGGAATAACAGCATTCAATTTGTATAAGTGTGCAAATCCCCAGTTATTCGAAAACGGTAAGCTTCAGAAAGGAAACTATTTCTAAAACAATTAGCCATGCAATTGGCACAGGCAAATATATTGAAGCGGCTATCCAACCCGAAAGCGTTAACAAAAAATGTTAAAATTGCAATAAATCAGATAGAGTATAAAGTGTTACACGTAGAACGAGTTCCAGCGGATGGTGAAAAAGCGACATCAGCAGCTAAACGCCCAAGATGTTATCTTTGCCCACGATCCACTAATACCACGGCCATCTTGTGCAAGTCTCTATGCACATAATGCATCAAACAACCGGAAACGGATTCTGGTGAAGAAGAATTGACTGACCAAGAAGACTATGACAAAAAAGCATTTTTGTATTTTTTCTTATTAAATGTTCCTATAATTTTTCAATGGGATTTTTAAAATGAATTGATGCAAATATTTTTGATGAATTCATTTTTTTTGTTAATAAAAATTAAAAACCAAACAAGTAAAAAATCATATTTTTTTATTTGTTTCGTACAAAACGTATGAAAACTTATTTGGGGTCAGATTGACCCCAGTATACAAACAATGTTACGATAAGTATGGACAGAGTGAAGGAAATCTATTTTCTTATTCCTTTATTTTCTGTTTATCTTGCTAACTACTACATGCATTTTATACATTCTCCCAATGCCATATGAAACGTAAACAAAATCATATTTTCAAATGCATTATTTTACATCGTCTTTATTATCAATTTAAAAGAAAATTTTGGTTTATAAATATAAATAATTTGAAATTAAATATATCGAATTGCAGGTTATACACAATTTTAATTGAAAAAAATAAAATTTTAATACACAATTTTGCATTTTAGTCGATTGATTTTTTGTTTTCAAACATCGTCATCTTCGCGTCCCTTTAAAAATTTCATTCGTAT